>JAMJFZ010003871.1:95000-270000 GCA_026225945.1 Cricetomys ansorgei | reverse complement strand
TAAAAGACACTTCATCCCACTAGAAGATAACTTGCTCAGCCACATTCATTGCTGCTCTATTCATAATAGCCAGAAACGGGAAACAACCTAAATGTCCCTCAACTGAAGAATAAAGAAAATGTGACACATTTATATAATGGAGTATTATTTAGCTTAAAAATGATGTCATGAAATTTGCAGGCAAATGAATGGAACTAGGAAAAAAAATCATCCCAAGTGAGGTGACCCAGTCCCAGAAAGGTAAATATGATATGTACTCACTTATATGTGGATATTGGCCATTAAATAAGTGATAACCAACTTACAATCCGTAGACCCAGAGAAGTTAAGTATGGAAGAAGAGACTAGAGGGAACATGTGGATCTCTCTGGGAGGAGGAGATAGAATAGATTTCAAGGGTGGATTTGAGGGTACATGAGGATAGAAAACAGGAGGATAAAATGGAAAGGGAGAGGGGAGAGAGAGGGTTGAGGTGGGAATTCCAGGAGAGACAGCTGAAACTGAGGGACACTTGAGGAATGATATGAAAACCTACTGCAATGGAAACTTCCTAAAATATATGAAGGCTATCTAAATTAAATTGCCAAATAATGGGGGAGATAGAGCCCCAATTGGCCATCTCTTGTCACTAAATGGGGCTTCTAGTACGGGGACTGAGTTACATTCAATTGAGTTGTTGGCCAAAGGGGTCTCATGGAAATCCCCAAACAACCCAGGCTGTTGCTAAGACAATTGGTTGCTCTCTGAAAACTGACAGTGCACCTCTCCCCCATTGCTGAGGACTGTACTCATACAATTCATTTGAACATGGAGAAGTTGAGCTGGTGCCTACATGGAGCCTTCACCCTTATGTTCTAGTGGCTTTGGTGTGGGAAGGCACTCTGTGGCATACCAACAGAGAAACGTAAACACCAATCCAGCCACAGAACTTTTGACCTACAATCTGTCCTGCCTACAAAATATGCTAGGGCAATGGTGGCACAGAACTTCTAGGAATAGCCAGCCAATGTCTGATTTGACTTAAAGCCCACTCCACGAGATGGAACCCATATCCAGCACTGCTGGAGTGATCAAGAACCAGAGACTAGATACCTGAGAGACCTAGGGCAAGACCAGACACTATTGGTCTAAACAAAAAATGTATCAATAAAATAACTCCTAATGATATTTTTGCAATACTCATAGATCAGTGCCTTATTCAGTCATCATCAGAGAAGCTTCCTCCTGCAGCAGATGGAAACAGACACAGAGACCGACACCGACACCGAGACATTTTGAGAGAGAGAGAGTCCTTGTAATACAAAGCCCTAAATGGGATGTCTCCGTCAAATCCCTCCCCTCAGAGCTCAGGGAACCCCATAAGAGGAGGCAGAAACAAAGTAAGAGCCAGAGTGGATGGAGGACACCAGGGGAACACGGCCTTCTAAATCAACTGAGCAGAGTCACAGAGACTGAAGCAGCAAGCACAGGGCTGACACAGGTCTGCACCTGGTCCTCTGTGTATGGCTTTCAGTTTAGTATTTTTATGGGACTCCTGAGTATGTGAACAAGCAGGACTCCGATTTTTGTGCTGTTTCTTGGGCTCCCTTCCTTCGGTTGGTTTGCCTTGTTAATCTTCGTCGTGGTGGCTTTTGTTTTATCTTTTTTATATTTTATTTTGTCATGTTTAGTTGTTATGTCTTAGAAGCCTGTTCTTTTCTAATGAGAGACAGAAATGGAGTGAATCTGGAGGGGAGAGGAGGTACAGAGAAACTGGGAGGAGTAGAGGGAGGGGAACCTATAATCAGGATTTATTGTATAAGAACAGAATCTGTTTTCAAAATAAAAGGAAAAAAAGAAAAAAGAAGTTACTTGTTGAAGGTGGCACAGCAGGTTAGCGGCAAAGCTTCTACTCCAGGGCTTTCCAGATCCAACTCTCCTCAAGTCACTTAAGGTTTAGTTTGATGACAAAGATGAACAGCTGTCAGGCCTACAGAAGACCTGGTATTCACTCCAGGAGACCAGGACTGGAATGGGAATAAAACCTGGATCCTATACACATCTCTTTCCATCAGCAGTTGGGGTGCAAGAGAAAACCTGTCTTATTGGCTTCCATTTAGATTTACAGGCAAGCAGTATTTAGGCAGCAGGGCAAGGTACCAGACACCAGGTTAAAGTGTGAGTGTGGGACCAAGCCTGGTCCCAGCACTCCAGGACCTATGGCTAGGTAACCACTGGGGTCAGGGGAAGATTGAGGGATGCTTTCTGGGCTGTGGGGCTTCCAGGCACTTCCAGTGACGTCTCTTAGGGCTGAGGCTTCTGACGGAAATTGCCGAAAAATATCCACTCCTGTGTTTGTCAATGAGCCGTGAGGATTTAAAGCTTCTATAAAAATGATTATTATAGAGAAATAGTGGGGTTAGTAAGCAGCTGAGAATTGAGGGGGCGGTGATGAGGCCTCACTAATGCTGCACAGACAGGCTTTTCAAAGTGCTTTGAGTCGCAAGGTGGTGGGCACTGAGAGCTGCCGCGTGGGTTGGTTGTCTAGGCTCCGCATTCACTGCCTGAACTAAATTGCTATAGCAATGACTAACATTCCACTGGGCTAAGTGCTCTGGCCAGGCTGCAGCTCGGATCTGGAGGGGAGCTGGAGAGCAGAGGTGCACCAGAGATTCCACTGGGTGGTTGGTTCAGGGCATGGAGCGATCTCAGAATGGGAAGTGGTTTTCATTTAATATTCCCAGGTTACTCAATGATTCTTCCTGTCTCACAGTTGAGAGGGTGGAGGCCCAATGGAAATTAGCATTCAAGTCCGTCCTAGGCTCTTCTTCCCCATCTGTGTGTTGCGGGTGCGTGTGAGAGGCTGACTTAATTCTTTCCCTCTGTTTCAACAAGAAAATGCCACGTGGCGGAGGTGTGGAGCGTGGGTGGGGCGCTGGCAGTTTCCGTCTGTAGGAGTGATGGCTCTCTATTCCCAGATGCCTCCTTTTGTTTGGGAACTTCACCAGGATGGGCCTTTCTGAAAACATGAGGCAAATTTCTGATCATCATCCTTGGGGACCAGGGTGGGGTCACCCCAATCTCCACACAGATGCTGCTGACTGTACTGAAATAAATGGAGACTCTTGCCAGTGGAATTTCACCCTGAGGAGTGAGGAGGTGATCATCCGGACAGTTGGCACTGGCCTGCGAGGTTGCTGGAGACTGAACAATGGAGGCTGGTGATAGGTCCTCTGGGCCATTAGCATTCATTCGTTCATTCACTCGTTTCTTCATTTCAGGAGCTTCCCCAGGCCTTGGAACGATACCCGTGCGTTTTCTTAGCTGAACTTTGGGCAGAGAGGTTGTGGGGTTCATTAACCTAAATGATTTTAACCAGTAGCCTAAATCAATATTGTAACAGAGAGGCTGGAGAGATGGAGTGGGTTCAGTGGTTAAGAACCAGTCTGGGGTTGCACAAGACCTGGGTTCAGTCCTCAGCACCAACATCAGGTGGTTCACAAGCACCTGCAACTCCAGCTCCTGGGGGATCTGGCACGTGCTTCTGATCTCCATGGGCCTTGTATTCAGATGCACAGATACACACAGACACACACACAATTTTGAAAATTAAAATTTAAAAAAGATTGTATTGGATTCTTGGGCTAGGGAAACCTGTCTGAGGTCTTGATATCAACCTGGTGGTGCCCTCATGTAGAAAAAACATTTGAGGGAGAACCAGAAGGTTTGGGTAATATTAATACTTGAGTATTTTTAAGTCAGGAATACCTAGTGGGATGTAACTCAGTTAGGCAGAATCAGGGGACAGAGCCTGGAGATGTGCTTAGCTGCTAGAAGTTATCTTTAAAATTTGAATTTAAATGCCTGTAGGTGGGAGGAAATCACAGACTTTCTTGGTTCCCACAGCTCCCTAGCCATCCATCTGATTCACATATTTATCAGCCATCTGTCTAACCCCTGGAACGAACTGGGGTTTCAATCCTAACAGCCGTCACCTGTGAGCTCCGAGGAGTCACTCATCCAAGCGTCAGCGAACGTGATATGATTTGAAACTTTGTCTGACTCGTTAATATAAAGGAATAGCAAAAGTGAACTTTATTTGGCAACATATATTAGTAATAATGGGAATCGATGATTAAGAAAAACAGGTGAATAAGTCGTTCGTTTCACTTGTGTTTATTGAGAGCTGTTTCAAGCCAGGCAGCTTTCTAGATCCTGGGAATACAGCCGTGGGGAAAACATAGAAACATGGAACTAGAATTCTGCCGTGGGTTGTGGGAAATCAATAGAGATGACCTGTCACTGGGTAGCAGTTAAGTGGTAAAGAAAATTATGTTAGCAAAAACTAGGGGAAGTCGTTCTTTTGACTGAGCTGCTTCCTACACTAGACCTCATAGGACGGGACCAAATCAAAATAGAGTCACTCATACTAGAGCACATGATGAGACTGAAAGTTAAAGGAGCAGGTCGCAAGTTTCCCCTAAACAGGAGGTTCGAGTCTGCCTGGTTCAGTGTAATCAGGAAGATCCCTCTTTGCTAATCAGGGTTGATTGCTCTGCTTTTAGGGGTTCTAGAGATTTAACACGGGGCATTGGGCATAGCTAACAAACTAGGCAAATCCTCTACCAGTGAGTGCATCCTTAGCCCCGCCCCCTTTTGTTCTGTTTCCCTGTTTCTACCTTAAAAGCCTACTTTCTTATCCCCCCTCCGCCCCTCCCCGTGGGATTGCTTAATCTATTTTGTAGACTAGGGGTGTCCCTGATTCATGAATTGCAAGTAAAAGCAATTAGAGCTATAAAGGCAGATCAAGAACAGAAGCAGCTAGATCTAACTTTTGTTTTCTGACAGAGGAAAACATTAGAGGAAGTTTGTAAAAATGAATATTGAGCCAAAACTACTCGTAAATGAGCTAGCTGGCCACACAGCTGACTGGGGCAAAAGCTATCTTGACATCCTCTAAAGGCATTGAAGTGGGACCAGGCTTGGTATGTTGAAGAATAGGCCTCTCGTACTACATTCTAGTCTACATTTTCTTGCTACTGTGAGGGAGCCATCATACTGTTCCCATTTACAGATGGGTAAACTGTGGCCAAGGAGGCCAAGGAATTTGCTCCAGGTTGCACAAGAAGCCAAGGCAGATTCCTAACTGAGGCAGAGTGTGTGCTTCTAAATTACTAAGGTATTAAATTGTTGCAGAACTGATTTCATTGGCCTAGGTGGACTCAGGTACCCTATAGAGTTGTACCTCCTGCTACATTCGGACTTTCCCAGCCCTGGAGGAAAACCCTGGGTGTGGCAGTAGGAGAGAGAGTGAGTCAAGCCTTGGCTGGCTTCCTGCTGAGTCACAGCTACTGAGCTGAGGAGGGAGGCCAGTGGGGCTCAGTCCTCATCTTCTCATAGTGGCCAGTTCTTCCCTTTGCAGGAGAGGCCTGCTGACAGGCCTCAACTGCAGACTGACATTGAATGAATTCGCCTGACTTGCCTAACAGTTGGGTTATGAAATTGTGGTTGGGCTCCACTTCTTAATGTGGCCCCCCAGCCAGCAAGAGGCCACAGCCATGGATGCTCGCTTTCTGCCCAGCCTAGTACTTCATCCTCTGACATGTCCTGGATGGACACATTCTGTCCTTTCTGAGTCCAGCTCTTATCCCTCTGAGAACAAACTGCTCAAAAACAGTCATGTTTTATCCTGCCAGGATAAAAGTGGGCTGGGATGCAAAGGGGAGCTGCAGATATCACCCTGGGCTCCTGATGTTCAGTCTAGACACATTCATAAATGCAGCAAACAAGGAAAGGCTAAAGCATGCCAGATTTGTTAAGTCTTCAAAACATAGGTTCATGAGTAATAACTGTAGCTAACACACTCATTGTGTACTTCAACTGTGCCAGGCAATTTTCTAATCACTTAACATGCTGATTTCATTTTTATAATCCTTATAATACCTTAGAAGGGATGAACTTCCCATTTGATAGATCAGGAAATGGAAATGGAGATATACAGTTGTCACAAGTTAGAAAGAGCAAAAAGCACAGGCTGGATTTGAGGTGGGGCTTGGGACTGAAGCAAAAGGATAAGAGGGGGCTAGAGCTTGCAGCTCAGTGACAGAGTGTTTGCTGGGTACCTGTGAACCCTGGGCTCCATCCCAAGTACCACAAAACAGTACAGGGAAAAGGTGAAAGAGGAATTGCTGTGAGAGACAAGGCTGGAGAGGACAGCAGGGCCAGAGTCAGGGTTTATATTAAGCTCATGGGTGCTAGAGAGTAAAGCACTGAACATTTTTTTCTTGGTGTCAGGGATTGAGGCCAAGGTTTGTACATGACAACCACATCCTCTACTTTTGAACATCACCTCTTTAAAATGTCTTTTGGATTATTTAAAAGATGGGTCTTACTATGTTGCCCATGCCAGCCTCAAACTCCTAGGCCTAAGCAGTCCTCCAGCTTTTCTAGTAGCTGGGACTATAGATTCCTGCCTTTGTATCTGGTTCCACTGAAGTTTATTGTTTTATTTACTTTTTTTTTTTTTTTTTTGCGACGGGTTCTGGCACTGTAGCACAAGCTGACCTTGAACTTGAACTTCTGCTTCAGCTCCAATTGCTGAGACTACAAGCTCCAGCCACCATGGCTGGCTAAAATACCTTTGAGTTGATTTCTTCCAACCTCACATCTATGTGTTTGCTGATTGGTTTACAGCTGTCTTGCAGAATGAATAGTGTCATTGAACAAAGACAGCAGAAAGAACTCAGATTCTATGTGGCTAAGATACTCCTGACCTGACCCTTCTGCCTCCACCCTGCGGTTACAAGCCTGCCTAACCACAACTGGCTTATTTTGTGCTGAGAATTGAACTCAGGGCCTCATGTATGCTAGACAAGGACTCTACCAACTGATATATCCCTAGCCTGGTATTCGTCCTTATAGCACCTTATTCCTTTCCTGTATGACCCCAAAGACAATTTGTAACCATTTGTGAGGGCAAACCACTCATAGCGTTATGATAATGATTAAGGAAGACAGCGCAGGTAAAGTATAGAGCTGATACCTGTCTGAGAGGTGCTGCAGAAGCTTATTTTTAGTTATGTTTTAAATGGTTGTTTTGTGTATTGTTGGGGAAGAGATGCCTAGCTAGGCCTTTGCATTTTGTATTATCTGCAGATGTTGGCTTCATGTAAAAGATGGTTAATTCCTCTTGATCTGCACATCCTATCAATAGTACACCTGAGGAATTTAGGTATCAATAAAAATACCTGAGATGAGATGCTCAGGGCTCCACTGTCCAGTATGGCACTGGCTATGATAGTGGTTCCCTCTGCTGATATCTGGCAGGGTTTGTACCTATGAATATGCTCCCATGTCTTCCTGGAAGAGCCGCCACAGCAGGTGTAGTGACACAGAGGGGCAGTTGTTTGTTGTAAAATAAATAAACTGCCGCAGCTGCCCTGTTAGGCAAGGTGGTTCCACTGCCCCACCGCCTGCAGTAGTGTGGTGGCTCCTGCGAGGGAAGCTACTGGGGCAGCGTGGTTTTTATCTCGCACCCATCTAGTTTCAGATCAGAGACCTGTTAACCTGTAAGACAGAATCCTTGGGAGAGTGTTGTCAGTGGAACATCTTGGTTTATTGAAGCAAGGGTGGTTTTATTTATAGGATAAAGGCAGGGGAGGGTCTTTGATACCCAGGGACCAGAGCCATTGATTAAGAGGATACTGGAGTAGCCCCATTTGCAAGTGGAACTCAAGTCTAAGGGTCAAAGTTCTACAAGGGCACCTTCTGCATAAGGTATAGTCCCACAGGGAAAAGAAGAAGGCACATTATCAGTAAATGGGCTCAGCCCTAGGCTTCCCAGCTACAGTGCTTATAAGCACTAACCAAGCCATTTTCCTGTGCCAATGACTTGTGAAGCAGGCAGTATTTAGAATTTAGCTGGGTTTTTGCCAGTGCTAAGAAAGTGAGGAGCAATCTGCCACTCTCAGGGTGAGAAATCCAGGGTTCAAGGCATGCTTCAACCCACTCTTAGCTCTGAGACAGCCCCATAGTTGTTCTTATCATTATTCTTACACTGCCTTCCTTCATAGCTTAAAACCATTGGTACATCTACAATATTGCTAATTTTACAAAGTCAATGGTACCCCACACCATTATTGGTGTCTTTCTATAAAATTAAAAGACCAGGGAGAAAAGCTTTCCTATCAGCATTTTTTTTTGTCCTCTGAGTATTCCGAGGGCTCCTTTTAAGTCTGATTGTGACATAGATTTTTTTTTTCTAGGAAGCTGTTTTTCCCTGGCCTTTAAATAGTTGCTTTTACATTTATTTAGTGTGTGTGTGTGTGTGTGTGTGTGTGTGTGTGTGTGTACATGCACGCACACACTCACATTGTATGCACATGGAGACATGTTTAGGCAATTGTGTGGCAATCAGAGAACAACTTGCAGGATCAGTTCTTTCCTTCCACCACACAGGTTCTGGGAACCAACCCAGGTTTGGTGTCAGGCTCCTTTCAGTCAAGACACCTTGCTGGTCTTTCCTTGCCTTTGTAAACACTTTAAAAAAAAAAAGTCTCAGGAAGCCCAGGATGAAGTGAATTTTTGATCCTCCTGCCTCTACCTACTCAATGCTGGACACCCCTGATTTATGCAGTACTGAGGATTGAACCTAGAGTCTCCTGTATGCTAGGCAAACTCTTCTGAGTTACATCCTGAGTTCCAGCACATACTAACTTCATTTTAGTGCCAAATCAGCATGGGACCTTCTTGAAGAGATTATAAACAATCATTAAGCTAATACTTGTAGTACTAACAATGTATCTTCCTAAACAGTGCTGTATAACAGTTTCTCAAGATTGAAACATTCCATCCTGCCAGGAGGGAGGGACTTCTTGTGTAGGAGGGTAAACAACTCAAAATTGCTTCAGGAAGTACCTGAAACTGACCAGATTTCCTAGGCCAGGGTAAGCAAGAAAGATGCAAAGAGAACTCAGACAAGCCAAGTTACAAGGAGGACTCTCAAGAGGAGAAAGGCTGCAAAGAAGATTCTGAGACCAGACCAGCTGCCTAAGAGAAGCAGATAACAGCTGAGCTGCCTGGAAGTTTAGATTAGCTGAGTCACTTGGAAAGGATACTTTCCAACCTATTGAGCTGCCTGTAGGCTGTGCAGTGTGCTCTGAGTCCCCAGCTTTTGTGAGCTGTCACCTGTGCTGGGGTGGGTTTTGGTGATGCAAGCTGTCTGTGATTAATTTATGCTTTTGTAAATAACCCCTCACCTATATTCTTGTAAATAACCCCAATAAAACTCATTGGTTGAACTTTGCTGGTATCTGAACTTTGGGTTGTCTTGGGCTCCCTATCTGGGATGAGCACGACTTCGTCTTTTCTTTGTCTCTCCTCTAAGGATACTCTCCTTAACACTCCCGGCTCCCCCAACATTCTGGGCTTCCTTTCTCTTTCTCTAAAGCCTCCCACCCATGTGGCTGTGTGTTAGTCCTGTGTCTAACCTCCATGACAGCCTAAAAGGCATGGCTCGCCTCCCCTCCACACCCAGCCTCTCCACCATTCTCCAGGCAGCTCTAGAGATTTGTAGCTTGCCTGCCCTAGGGGGTTTTCTTTTAAACTCTAATAAAATTGTCCTTGAGCTCCCATTTGAGTCCATTCTTAAATTATTTTATTAATAAGACTAAGAACCCCAAAGGGGGCATTGTAATTTCCCTTTCATCATCCGACAACGTTGAAGGGGTCCCCAGAGGCTAGTAGTTTGTCAGCAGTTTGAGGTGCCACTGATTGTATATTGATTTATACATTCATGTAAAAATGTGGGGAAAAAAGTGTTGTAAGCTTTATGAAATGTATTAGAAACTAAATGATACCTCTAATACATGTTTCCCTAGTTGACTTTCTTGTTATTTCCAAGATCATATTTTAATGAAAACATTTCTCCCTTCCCTTTCCTCTCTCCAAATTCTCGCATACACTCCTCTTTGTTCTTCTTCAAATTAATGTCCTCTTTTTCATCAATTGCTATTGCAAGCATATATGTATTTGTATATGCATATATATTCCTAAATATAACCTGTTAAGTCCATATAATGTTACTTGTGTTTATATTTGCAGGGCTGGCTACGTGTCATCAGAAAACCAATTGGTGTGCTCATCCATGTGGAGGGCCACTTCCCCTATGCCCAGCTTTTCTCAGTTGCCTATAATTGTTTGAGTTGGGTTGAGGCCTTATGGGCTTTTCTCTGTGCAGATTGTCGTGTTTTCTGGTGTCCTCCTGGTTCAGTCAAATTTGGGCAGTCGTGTTGGTAGGATTTTATGGGTGTAGATCCTGATGTTACTCATCCATGGCTTAAACCAAACTTGTTTGGGTGTTCTTTCTAGGTCTTGCATTTGATTTTGTGTCAGTTCGAGTATAGCTAGCAACTGTAACAGATGAGCCCTAAAACCTCTTCAGTTTCTTGTTCATATAGAGTTTAAGCCAGGGTTCCTTTTTGGCAATAAGGCTTTTTATTGGGATCCAGACACAGAGATCCCGATGGTTTCAACAGGTCACTCCAGGAGTTGGCATGAGACTAGATGGTTCTATGTCATAGCTTGCACAGGACACTCTTACATTCTCTGTGAAACTGTGAGTACAAGGCCATATCTAACTTTGAGGGAAGCTGGGAAATATAGTTTAGCACAGTTGTCAGGAAGAAAAGGATGGGCTTGGTAGCAGGTAATAATTTCTGTTACAGGTTTTATAGCAGATGTGTTTTGGGCAAATTTAGGGCCTGAGCCATCTCCCCAGCCCCATGTATGAGAATTAAGATCTATGATGGGCATGACAGATAAGTTATTAATTCATGTCCCCCTCAAACACTAGAGTGGATCTTTTTCTTATTTTTAAGATAAATAAACTTATATACAAGGAGGTGAAAGGCTTGGCTAAAGTCATGTGGCTCCACAGTCATAAATCCAGAGTTGAGCTCTGGTTTGCAGCCACTTCCCATGACATGTGTTTGTTCCTCTGAACTATATAAGAAGGTAAAGGAAGAGAAGCCATTGACCTTATGTGTGGTATATTTCATATAAGACTATCATTTGTCCTTTCTTTCTCTGTCCCTCTTCTCTCTCTCCCCCTCTTTGAGACAGGGTCTCACAATGTAGCCCTGGCTAATCCAGACTGGAGCTTGATAATGTAGACCAGGCAGGCCTCCAATATGGAGCGATCCTCCTGACATCTGGTATTGCAAATGAGGGCCACCACACCTAGCTCTCCTTTTCCTTTGTTCAAGGCCAGTGATTTCACTAATTACCATGGATTAGATCAGGCTGCAGGATTTATCCCCACCCCCACAAAAGCCATTTCTTTGTCTGGGTCTGACCAGGATGTGTTTTCTTGTTGGTACATGACAACTGGTTAATGGTCATTTAAAAAATAGAGTTACATCTGAAGATAGAGATGTAGAAATAGATACTAAAATGACACTTAAAAGTAAAAATGACCAACATGATGTGCAGATGCTGATTGGACACTCCTTAGAAAAACCAGAAGTAGGATATATTTTGAGAATAATTTATTTATTTATATGTAGACATAGGTAGTAAACTTGATTATATTAAAGATCTATTGCAAATTCTTCTGGGTATGATAGCAGTGCTGTTGTGATAAGTAGAAAAATGTACTTTCTTTTCTTGAGACAAGGTCTCATGTAGCCTAGGCTGGCCTTGAACTTACTATGTAGCTGAGAATGACCTTGACTTCAGTATCCTCCTGCCTCCACATTTCCTGAATTACAGCTACCACACTGGGCTAAAAATTGTGTAGCTTTCAGAGTTGGACACTGATGCACTCAAGGATAAATGCTAGGATGTTTGCAGTCTCAAACTTGTCACCACCAACAGTAACAGAAAAATATATGAGAGAACATGGCAGAAAAGGTGATGGGTACACAAATGCTTATTTTATTTGTTTTCCTGTGACATGTTCCTTCTGAAGTAAGCCAGTGGGACATTTGGATAAGGCTGTAATATCACTATCTGATATTTTTCTTGTGTTTGTTGATCAGCCAGTTTGCTCCCACTTGACTTCAGCTACATGAAAACAGGATTGTGCTAGTTTTCTTTTTCATTTTCCCCCTCCCATCCAGATCCACACCTTCTCTTTATTCTTTTTCCCCTTTTATTGAAAATAGATTTTTTTCTCACATAATATATTCTGATTATGTTTTCCCTCCCTCTATTCCTCCCAGTTCCTCCCCACCTCTCTTTTTATCCGGATCCAGCTTCTTTCTGTCTCTCATTAGAAAACAAACAGCCTACTTAGGAATAATAGTACAATATAATATGAAAATTAACACATCAGAATGGGACAAAACAAATAGAAAGAAAAGAACCCAAGAGAAGGCACAAGAATCAGATTAGGTGCAGAGTCCCACTTGTTTGCACACTCAGGGATACTACAGAAACACTAAACTAGAAGCCATAGTATATGCACAAAGGACCATAGGCTAAAAGGAGAGAAAAAAAGTATGTATACATAAATAAAATAAAAATTAAAAATTAGATAAATTTTTTAAAGGAAAAGCTCTGACTTGACATTGTGAGACAGGGAACTTCCAAAGATGTCATTGAGTTTGTTTTCTCTTGGCCATTTACTATTGGGCATGCAGTCTACCCTTAAGAGTGTAGATATAAATTCAGATTCAGAGGTTGTTTATTCTTTTACTAATTCAATCACCTGTCCTAGTCCTGGAGCCCTGGAACATTTCTGCCTCCATACAATCTAGTCTTCAAGGCAAAGGCTAGAAGGCTTCAGCTTCTGTACAATCTAACGAACCTCCAAGACTCATTGCTAACTGAGCCACTCTGACTAGCCCCTTCTGAACTCAGAGCTGTATTGAACTCAATTGACTCTTCTGATTCAACTCAACTCACTTGTTCTGGCTTAAACTCTTCTCCAAGCTGACTGGTTTTGACTGATCTTCTTAGCTGGCTTACTGTTTCTGATCAAACTCTTTTGACTCTGCAGACTCTGGCTGATTTTCTGACTGTCTCAAACTGAAGTACTCTGCTTGGCTTCAAACTGACTCACTCTACCCATCTGATACTGACTTCTGTCAAGTGCCTCTGTGTCTCTGCTTCAGACTCCTCAGACTGCTTCTGTGTCTTGTCCCTCTCTGAGCTCTCACTGTTTCATACTGTCTCTCTCATTCTCTGCCTTATCCCCAGTCAGACCTGTTCATTGTCTCTGAGTCTTGTCCTCTCTCTGCCTCTTATCGTCTGTGTCTCTCTGTCTGTCTGAGCTGACAGAGACAGCTTTACATTGTGAGAGTTGGGCGTGTCCTCACTCTGACTTACTCTGCTAACTCTTCCTCTGATTTGTCACCTTGCTTGCCCTTCACTCTGACTCATCTCAAATGTCACTTCCTGTCTGACATTGACTCCTTCTGAGTTCTGCCTCCTGCCTATGGGCTCTGCTTCCTTTCCCCAAATGCTGGGATTAAAGGTATGCATCACCACTGCCTTCTGAATATTGAAATTAGAGGTATATACCAACATTCCTTCTACCCTAGAGCAGCCATGCTGCCAGATTAAAGGATTAAATACTCCTCTACATAAGAGTCGTTTGTTTCCTCAGTGAAATCCCTTAGAGAAAACTAAATTGGTTAAGATAGCTTCTGGGTTAGGGATGGGGGCTCCAGGACACCATCTGGTGTAGACTCATGGCAGGCCCTGTGCATTCTGCCTCAGTCTCTGTGAGTTCATATGTGTGTTGGTCAGGTCGATGTAGAGAGACTTGTTTTCTTGGCATTCTCCATCCTCTCTAGTTTTTTTTTTTTTTTTTTTTGCCTCCTCTTCTGCAAGGTTCCCTGAGCTCTAAGGGGAGAGATTTGATGGAGACATCCATTTTTGGGCTGAGTGTTCCAATGTCTCTTACTCTCTACATAATGTCTGGCTGTGGATCTCTGTTTTTGTTTCCATCTGCTGCAAGAGGAAGCTTCTCTGATAATGACTGAGCAAGGCACTGATCTATGAGTGTAGCAGAGTGTCATTAGGAGTTATTTTATTGCTACACTTTTTTAATTTTTTAAATTTTTTTTAAGAACAGTAGTATTTGGTTTTACCATGGGTCCCTGAGCTTTCTAATTTGAGGTTCTTGGTCACTGAAGCAGTGCTGGGTTTGGAGCGGGCCTTAAGTCAAATCAGATAATGGTTGGTCACTCTCACAAGCTCTGTGCAATCATTCCACTAGCATATCTTGCAGGCAGGTACCATTGTAGATCAAAGGGCTAGATTGGTGTTTATATTTCTCCTTTGGTAGGGTGCAGAGTAACTTACCTCACCAAAGACACTAGAACATAGGGGTGAAGACTCTGGAAGATAGGATTCAATCTATCTCAAGAACCAGCTATACCACTCTTGGGCATATACCCAAAGGTCACTTCATTCTACCACAGACAACTTGCTCAACCATGTTCATTGCTGCTTTATTTATAATAGCCAGACATTAAAGCTACAGTCTGTATAACCACAGAGGTTAAGTATAGAGTAAGGACTAGGTGGGGACAGATAGATCTCCCTAAGAAAGGGAAATAGAGTAGTTAAGGACGGGTGGGGGGTGGGCTGGAACAGGAGGATCAAGTTCGGGGAGGGGAGATGGGGAGGAATGAGGGAATATAGGGAGAGATAGCTAAAATTAAGGACCATTTGATGGGTAGTATGGAAACTAATACAGTAGAAGCATATATGTGTATATGCTTAGATAGTATATATATATATGTATATATGAAATTGCCAAATAATGGGGAAGCTCAACCTGTCATCTCTTGTCACACAAATGAAGCTTCCAGTACTGGAACTGGGTTACATCTAATTGAGTTGTTGGAAGCCCCAAACAACCCAGGCTTTGGTCAAGACTACAGGTTACTCTCCACAAGCTGTCAGCAAGTCCCCATTGCTGAGCACACCTACACAACTCTTTGAACATGGAGACGTCAAGGTGGCCTACTGCTATGCTGAGTTCTGTTAGGTCTCAAGGAAACCTTGAAGCGCCTATTAACGTATCAAAGCGGACATTGTCCACCAGCCTCTTTCTGAGGCACCAGTACCTGTTACTGAGACATCCTGCCTGGCATACACTGCTCCCTATCTTAAACCCTCCAGCCCAGGGCTGGGCTTCTTTTCCCCCCAGCGTCTCTGATTCCTATATAACCCAGACATTTGGGCTATGTAGGTCTGTTTGCCTCTTGGCCACTGTTCTTGGTTCCTGCTTTCCTGGTATCTTGGCTTCTGTCTTGCCCTCATTCTTCTCCCGACATGGCCCCAGTTCAGTCTGCCAGCCATGTTCTGTCTGGAGTCTTCCAGATGACTCTGCCTATGCTCTTCCTTATGTCTACAATAAACCTTCTACACCACCACACCTAGAAGTGTTATGTCCTCATTTCAGTTTTTCATTTAATTTCCATAGTGGATGTACAAGTTTGCAGTCCCACCAGCCATTTATCAGATGGTAAAAATCTTTTCTCATTCTGTAGGCTGCCGATTTGAATGACAGTATCGTTTGCCTTACAGAAGCTTTTCAGTTCCATGAAGTCCATTTATTATTAAGCTTAGTGTTTGTGCAATCGGTGTTCTGTTCAGGAAGTCTTTCCCTGTGCCAATGAATTCAAGGTTATTCCCTACATTTTCTTCTATCAGGTTCTGTATCTCTAGTTCCACTTGGACATGAGTTTTGTGCAGAGTGATAAGTATAGATCTCTTTGAAGTCTTCTACATGAAGACATCCAGTTTGATCAGCACCGTTGGTGAAGATGCTTTTTTGCCCCCAGTGTGTATTTCTGGCTTCTTTATAAAAAATCAGGTATTCATAGATGTGTAGATTTATGTCTGTGTCTTCATTTTGATTCCATTGATCAATGTTTCTGTGCCAATACCATACTGCTTTTTTTTTTTTTTAACTATAGCTCTGTGGTACAACTTGAAATCAGGGAGGTTGATGCCTCCAGCCATTCTTTTATTATTCAGTATTGTTTTAGCTATCCTGAGCTTTTTGCGTTTCTCTATAAAGCTGAAAATTGTCCTTTCAAGATTTGTGAAGAATTGTGTTGGAATTTCGATGGGGATTGCATTGAATCTGTGTATGCTTTTGGTAGGATGGGTATTTTTACTATGTTAATTCTACTGATCCATGAACATGGGAGATCTTTCCATTTTCTTCTATCTTAAATTTCTTTCTTCACAGACTTGAAGTTTTTATCATACAGGTCTTCCACTTGCTCGGTTAGAGTTACCCCAAAATACCTTATGGAATTGGAGGTTATTGTGAAAGGTGCTGTTTTCCTGCTTTCTTCCTCCATCTGATTGTCATTTGTATGTAGAAGGGCTACTGATTTTTGTGAGTTAACTTTGTATTCAGCTCCTTTGCTGAATGCGTTTATCAGTTGTAGGAGTTCCCCGGTGGGATTTTTGGGGTCACTTATGTATCCTATCATATCACCTGCAAATAAGGGTACTTTGATTTCTCCCTTTCCAGTTTGTATCCCCTTGTTCTCCTTCAGTTGTCTTATTGCTCTAGCTAAAATTTCAAGTACTATATGGAATAGGTATGGAGAGAGTGGACAACCTTGTCTTGTTCCTGATTTTAGTGGAATTGCTTCAGATTTTCTCTCCATCTAAGTTGATGTTAGCTATTCGTTTGCTGTAAACTGCTTTTATTATGTTTAAGTATGTCCCTTGAATCCCTACTCTCTCCAGAACTTTTTATCACGAGGGGGTGTCAGATTTTTGTCAAAAGCCTTTTCTGCATCTAATGAGATGATCATGTGGCTTTTGTCTTTCAAATTTGTTTATATGTTGGATTATATTTACTGATTTTCATATATTGAATTATCCCCGCATCTTTGGGATGATCTTGATCATGGTGGATGATCTTTTTGTTTTGTTCTTGGATTCAGTTTGCACCTGTTTTATTGCAAATTTTTGCATCTATGTTCATAAGGGAAACTGGTCTGTAATTCTCTTTCTTTGTTGGATCTTTATATGGTTTGGGTTTGCGGCTCCATAAAGCAAATTGGGCAACGTTCCTTCTGTTTCTATTTTGAGGAATAATTTGAGAAATATTAGCATTAACTCTAGTTTGAAAGTCTGGTAGAATTCTTACGGTCCTGGGCTTTTATGTTGTTGTTGGGAAACTTTTAATTATTGCTTCTATTTTATTAAAAGTTATAGGCCTGTTCAAATTGCTTATCCGATCTTGATTTAACTTTGTTAAGTGGTATTTATTTAGAAAATTATTCATTTCTTTTAAATGTTCCAATTTGGTATAGTCCAGGTATTTAAGGTATGTCTTTATGATTCTCTGTATTTCCTTGGTGTCCGTTATTATGTCCTATTTTCATCTCTAGTTTTGTTAATTTGAATCTTCTCTCTTTGCCTTTTAGTTAATTTGGATAAAGGTTTTTGATTTTTTTCAATCTTATTGATTTTCTCGAAGAACCAACTCTTTGTTTGATTGACTCTTTGTATTTTGTTGTTTCTGTCTTATTGTTTGCAACCTCAAGTTCGATTATTTCTTGCTGTTTACTGCTGGGTGTGATTTCTTCTTTTTGTTCTAGAGCTTTCAGTTGTGCTGTTAAGTTACTGGTATGAGCTCTCTCCAATTTTTTTAATGTAGGCGCTTAGTGCTGTGAACTTGCCTCTTAAAACCATTTGCATTGTGTCTCATAAGTTTTGGTATGCTGTGTATTCATTTTCATTCAGTTCTAGAAAGTCTTTAATTTCTTTCTTGATCCATTTTTTATTCAATGGTGAGTTGTTCAGTTTCCAGTAGTTTGTAGCTGTCTGTTGTTGTTGCTATCCGGCTTTCATCTGTGGTGGTCAGATAGGATGCAGGGCATTATTTCAGTTTTCTTGTATCTGTTAAGACTTACTTTGTGTCCAAGTATGTGGTCAGTTTTGGAGAAAGTTCCATGAGGGGTTGAGAAGAAGGTATATTTTTGTGTGTGTTTGGGTGAAATGTCCTGTTAGGTCCATTTGGTGTATAATGTCAGTTAGTTCCAGCATTTCTCTCTTTAGTTTTTGTCTGGAAGATCTGTCTATTGGTGAGAGTAGGGTATTAAAGTCTCCCACTATCAGTAGTGGGAGACTATGCAGTAGTGTTTCTTTTATTTCTTGAATGCCTTTGTGTTTAGAACACAGATGTTAAGAATTGGTGGATTTTTCCTTTGATGAATATGTAGTGTCCTATGTCTTCTGATTAGTTTTGTTTTGAGGTCTATTGTGTCAGATATTAAAATGGCTATACCGGCTCTTAAGTCTATTTGTTTGGAATATCTTTTCCATTCTTTCACCCTGAGGTGATGTCTATGCTTGGTACTGAGGTGTGCGTCTTAGTTGCAGCAGCAGGATGGATCTTGTTTTTACATCCATTCTGTTAGTTTTTTTTTTTTTTTCTTTCTTTCTCAAGACAGTGTTTCTCTATGTAGCCCTGGCTATCCTGGAATGTTCTCTGTAGACTAGGATGATCTTGAACTCAGAGATCCACCTGCCTCTGCCTCCCAAGTGCTGGGATTAAAGGGATATGTCACCATGTCCAACTCTTTTAGTCTGTGTCTTTTTATTAGGGAAAATGAGACCATTTATGTTGAGAGATATTAATGAACAGTATTTGTTAATTCCTGTTATTTTGTTGTTCTGGGGTGTGTGTGTGTGTGTGTGTGTGTGTGTGTGTGTGTGTGTGTGTTTTCTTTTCTTTAGATTTGCTAGTCTGAGATTATTTATTCCTGATGTTTTCTTTAGGTTGGAGTTTTCCTTCGAGTGCCTTCCATAGGGCTGGATTTGTGGATATATATTTCTTAAGTTGAATTTCATCATGAAATATCTTATTTTCTCCATCTATTATAATTGAAAGTTTTGTTGGGTGTAGTAGTCCTGGTTGCCATCTGTGGTCTCAGAGTTTGCAGCACATCTGTCCAGGCCCTTCTTGTTTTTAGGGTCTCCATTGAGAAGTCAGGTGTAATTCTAATAGGTCTGCCTTTATATGTTACTTTTTCTTTTCCCTCGCAGCTTTTAACCTTCTCTCTGTGTTCTTTATGTTTAGTGTTTTGATTATTATGTACCAAGGAGAATTTCTTTTCAGGTCTAGTCTATTTGGTGTTCTGGATGCTTTTTGTACCTTGATAAGCATCTCCTTCTTTAGGTTAGGGAAGTTTTCTTTTATGATTTTTTTAAAAAAATATTTTTTGTGCCTTTGACTTGGGTTTCTTTTCCTTTCTTTATTCCTGTTATTCTTAGATTTGTTTTTTCATAGTGTCCCAGATTTCCTAGATGTTTTGCATCAGGAAATTTTTAGATTTAGTGTTTTCTTTGACTGAAGTTTTCATTTTTTTTCTATCGTGTCTTCAATGCCTGAGAGTTTCTCTTCCATCTCTTGTATTCTGTTGGTGAGGCACGCCTCTGAGGTGCCTGTTTGAGTTCCTAAAATTTTCATATCCTGATTTCCCTCAGTTTGGGTTTTCCTTATTGATTCTATTTCTACTTTCACATCTTGAACTATTTTATTCATTTCCTTCCACCGTTCATTTGTATTTTCATAGATTTCTTTAAGGGATTTGTTCATTTTCTCTTTAAGGATTTCTATCATACTTAAAGGGTATTTAAAGGTCTTTTTCTTGTGCTTCAGCTATGTTGCAATACTCAGGGCCTGCAGTGGTAGGGTTGCTGGGCTCTAGTGGCCCCGGTGTCCTGGCTGATACTGTGTTTTTATGTTGATGTCTGGTCATCTGGGTGTAGTGTGATTGAAATTACATGTGCTGATATCTGGTCTTGTCTTTGTTGGGTGAATGTTTTGTTCCTTTGTTTCCTTCTTTGGTTGTTTGCAGAGTGTGATGGCTGTTTGTTGTCTGGCAGGAAATTCTTTTGAGATTCTGATAGGTGTGGCCACTGGGGATTCCAGGTAAAATGTGTTTCTAGGTATTGGGAACTGACACTTAAGAATAGGGATGATGTAGGGTGAACTTGGGAGGTTCATAAGAGGGAGGAAAGCAGGGCTTTCCAGAATCTGTTTAGTTCCCTGGGAATGGGGGCAGAAAGCAAGGAAAAGACAAAACAGGTGGTTTGCTACAGAGCTGGGGATGAGGCTGGGGCATTGGATTTGGAGGAGAGGAGGCAGGGTGAAGATCTGAAGCTTGCCTACCCACTCCACTGGCCTACTTGCTTCTCTGGCAGGCTTGGCTTTCTGGTTTCTGGGAAATGCCTGCTGGAGTTCCTGCTGGGATGTAGTGGTGTGTGGGGGAGGGAAGTTTGGAGGGGAAGATCCCTATGATCCACTGGAGATGGAGATGGAGAAGAAGAGGAGGCCACAAAGGTGGTCTGCTACAGAGTTGAGGATGAGACTAGGAGATTGGATTTGGAGGAGAGAAGGGAGAGGTGAAGACTGCAGTTAGCCTATCTGCTTCCCTGGCTCAGTGCTGGATCCATACCCTTTCTGTCTCTTCTTAGAAAACAAGCAGGAATCTAAGGAATAATAATAATAAAATAAAACAAAATCAGATATAACAAAAGCAAACAAATCAGAATAGGACAAAACAACCAAACAAGAAAAAGAGCCAAAGAAAACAAACAAGAAACACATATAGATATAGAAATATACATTAACACACAAAACTGTAAGCCATAACAGATAGGCAAAGGATCTGAAAGGTTAAAGAAAAAATAAATGCTCTGACTTAAAATTCTGAGACAAAGACCCTTCAAAGATGCTGTTAAGTTCTTTTTGTGTTGGGCATGCAGCCTACCCTTAGGAGTGGTTTGTTTCCCCAGTGAGACTTCCCTTAGAGAAAACTACATTTTCATTTGCAGTGACTATCAGTTGGAGATAGCTTCTGGATTAGGGATGGGATGTCTGACACCTAGCACAGTGGATAGCACATTTAAGATTGTTTTTCTAATAAACTAGATTTCTGGCGGTGTGGTAGCTCTGATATGTCACCTGGCTTTTGCTTTAGTTCTTTCTCTCCCTGATTATAACTCTGTCTCTCCAGCTTCTATTGTTCACCACAACTATATGCTCTGTCTTGATCTGTCCCTGGCTACAGCCCTGATAGGCTGGTGGCCCCCATGTAGGCCAGAGTCCCAGCATCCTCCTGTCTCCTGCCACCTGCTGAAGCACTGGCTGCTGCAAGTCACCAGCACTCAGGAATCATTTGGTTGGTTGATAGCTAACAGATGCTCTCCTCCTTCAACTTTTCTTTTTCTTTCTTGATGAGAAATACTTGGGCTTGGGAGATAGCCCACTCTGTATAGTTCTTATCATGTAAGAATGAGGAATTGAGTTTAATCTTCAGATTCCGTGTAAAAAGTTAGATGTGATGCTGCATTTGTATTCCCAGGACAGGGAAGTAGAGACAGAGATCCCTGGCTCAGCCTAGCTTAATTGGAGGGCGGGAGGATCCATCGAAAGATGCTGTCTCAAAACACAAGGCTTCTGAGGTGTGACACCTGGGGTTGAACTCTGGCACGCGCACACGTGTGCGCACATACACACACACACACACACACACACACACACACACACACACACGCATGCGCGCACGTACACACGCACGCACACACACATCATACACATGCTTACACAGATTGATACCCCCAAACATACATTCACACACACATACATACCTCTACTCACACTCATACACACTCATACCCAAACATACACACTTGAACACATCTGTACACACACATACACACACACACACACACACACATATTTTCACATTTTGTTTTCTCTCCTTGCTATAATAATAATAATTATTTTTTCTGTGTTGAGGATTCAACTCATTGTGCATGCTAGGGAATGCTCCACCGTTTTTAATTATATAAATAACACACAACCATTCTTGAAAATTAGAACGTGAAAAGAAACTAAATGAAAAAGCAATAAAACAATCCGAAATTTCCTCTCCATTTATGATTGTTTGGATGCATTATTAAGGTTTTTCTGTGAATATGTTTACTTCTATAATATAAAATGTGAAATGTTTTTTGGGTCAGGCATTGTAGCTCACAGTGTAATACAGCACATGGGAGACTGAGGCTGGAGGATCGCCCATAAGCTTGAAGTCAGCCTGGGATACAACCTGAGTTTCAGGCAAACCTGGGCTACGGAGTGAGATACCATCTCAAAAATGAAATAAAGTGATTACTTTTGCTCTTATTTTGTCACCTAACATAATCCTAAGAATATTCTTTGGAAGCAGGAGGTATTAATTAATCTATGATATGATTTGAAATATGTATAGTCTCTTACAGGGCTATGCCACAACTTGCTTAATCAGTTCTGAACCAGTCCTGTATCAGCAGTTTTGTTTTGTCTTATTTTTGGTTGAGTCTCTCTTGTCTGCCAAGTTCTTTCCTAGGAGCTGGAGAAACAGCAGTGGATCCTGGGAGTAGAGATGCCATCATTACCATCACCATCATCAACGTTCTTTTCTTTTTTTAAAAAAAAAAGGGTTTTATTTATTTTTGTTTCATATACATTGGTGTTTTGCCTAGATGTATATCTGTGTGAGGGTGTCAGATCCCCTGGAACAGGAGCTATAGACAGTTGTGAGTTACCATGCAGGTGCTGGGAATTGAACCCTGGTCCTCTGGAAGAGCAGCCTGTGCTCTTAACTACTGAGCCACTTCTCTGGCCCCTTTTCTCTTTTTCAAAGATGGGTGTCTTGCCTGCCATATATTGCTAAGACTAGTCTCTAACTCGAGGCTCAGGTGATCCTCCTACTGTAGCCTCCCAGGAAGGTGTGTGGCATTGTGGCATCATGCCTGGATTTCCTCAGTGTTGTTTAATATGTATTAGTGACTGCCCCCAGAAAGACTAGATGAGTTTCTATTCCCACCTGCAGAGTGAGTCTCCTATTCCTCCTATGCACACCATTGTCCTGGAAGCCAGATCCAGATGCCTCTGCAGCAGGTGTGTGCAGTGTATTGGGCATTTCTTTCCTCCTACTGTGTCCTCTCCCTCTGAGTTCTTCTCTTGGTTACACCCCTGCCTTTTGGTATCAGTTGTGGCCTTCCTGTCTGGTCCCTTTGTGCTGCCTGGTTCTGGCTCACTGACCCTGACTTCCTGCTTGGCATTGAGCAGGTCTTTGATTTTGATATTCCCTGCAGATGTTCTCTCACCAGCTCTGGCCCCATGCAGTGTTGCCTACAGAGTCAGCCACCACACACTGGCCTCCAGTAGAAGGCACAGACAGCCAGAGAAGCTGGCAGGCCTCTGGGGCTCCAAGGATGAAGGCAGGGTTTAGCCTTCCTCTGCCTCTCTCTTCCTCATTAATACATCCAAGAACCAACAGGAGGTCTCCCTTGATCTACACACAGGAAGCTAGCCACAGCTGGCAGAGAACCTCAGCCCTTGGCCTAAGCCTTTCCAAACAGTGAGGATGTTCTTTGGCTGCTGAGGATTTGTGTGTGTTGAACAGCCATGTATTTGAATGGTAGAAACAGAGGGATAATAGAATCCTGTTCTGGGAGTCTGGGGACTAGAGGAGAACTTTGTTGCTGTATGTTCTGTAGTTTGGGACATCTGTCCAGTTCAGCGTCACCCTTGGCTGTGCATCTGTTCCTAGTATAGGTGATCTTTGATGGCCATTTTTTGTCTTTCAACTTAGGATTTCTCTGTTGTAATTCTGGTTGTTCTGGAACTCACTTTGTAGACCAGGCTGGCCTTGAACTCACAGAGATCTGCCTGCCTCTGCCTCCTGAGTGCTGGGATTAAAGGCAAGTGCCACCGCCGCCCAGCTGATGGCCATTTTTATATAATATAACTCTGTCCCTTTTGTCACATTGACTAGCCTAGAAGTGAATATGGATACAACCTGGGCTAATCACATTCCCTCTGGTGATGGGATTTGAGATGAATTAGGAGATGCTATAAGAACCTTAAACAGATTCAGGAGGCTGAGGCTGGCCTAGACTACATTGAGAGATCCTGTCTCAGAAACAACAGCAAAATACCAATAACAAACCTGACAAGTAGAGACAACTGGGGAGAATAGGGAGAAATGCAGAGAAGGGAGGCCTGCAAGAAGCAGATATGCAGACACAGCAGGACTGGACCCTTTGTGGCTGACCATAGGGAGGTCCTGCTGCATAGGCCTTGCGTTCTTGTAAACAAGTCTCCCCACTTATTGCTTGAATGATTGCTGTGACTTTCAAACAAGTGTAGATCTTAGGTGATATGGTGCACAGGGCTAAATGCAGACCTTTGTTTCTCCACCTTTACTAAGAACAGGACCCTCCTTTCAGGGTTGTCCAGAGGGCCACATGCATTGTTTGCAGCACTGAAGGTAGATGTCACCTTCATTTATCAGAACTTGTGTTCATCTGGCTAAACTGTTTTGAGTATCATTGCTGATTATATGTGAAAAAACTTTTGTGTTAACGTTCACATTACTTGTGACAAAATATCCGAGAAAAACCATGTAAAGGAAGTATTTTGGCTCATGTTTCTGAAGTTTTAATCCATGGTCACTTGGCTCCATGTTCTGGACCTGTGGTGAGGCAGAACATCATGGGGAGGAAAGCTATGCATTACCTGACATCCAGAAAGAGACAGAGGAACAGGAGAGGGAGCACAGGGGGAGAGGCAGAGGAGAAGGGGGAGATGGGGTTGGGGAGAGAAACACTACACCACACACACACACACACACACACACACACAAACACACCTATATATATATATATATTTCTCCCCCGACAAAGGCACTCTCTCAGTGACCTACATTCTCTAATCATGTCCTATCTCCTTTTTTTGCCCAACCACTATGAGCTCATCTCATCCAATCATTAATTCATTGATGAAGTTATTACTCTTGTAATCAAATTACCTCTTAATAGCACCAATATATGGGGACCAATTTTCAACACATGAATCTTCTTAAGGGACACTTCATATCCAAATCATAACAACTGTTTTTCATGTGTGTCTTGCATGTGTATATATATATATATATATATATATATATATATATATATATATATATATATATATACTTACACACTGAGCAGGAGCTCCAGTGGCACAATCAGTTAGCATATGGTACTTATATGACACTTTTAGTCACTGAGCCATTTTCCCAGTATTGGGGAAAATGATATAGAAAGACATGTACATGTCACACACACACACACACACACACACACACACACACACACACAATTTTCCCTTTCCCTATTTCCATACTCATTTTCACTATAGGCTTTCATTTACTCATCAGCACATCAGGGATCAAATTATGACTTCCTACCTTCCAACTATCGAAGTCAAAACTCTAGGAGTAGAGTTGGAAGCTGGGTGCGATGGCATACATCAGTAAGTTCAGCCCTCCAGAGGTAGGAGCAAGATGATCAGGAGTTAAAGGCCAGCTTGGCTATATACTGAGTTGGAGGACAGCTTGGAGTACAAGTGACCCCATCACAAAACAAAACCTAAACAAAATAAAAGTAGAGTTGAATGGCTCATACCTTTGCGTGGCTCAGGTGTTCAGAACATACGCCTGCTTGCATGCTTTTAGTTGATGCCAAAAGGCCAGGAAGCAGGAGCCAGTGATCCTCTTAGATGTCAAATACCAGGTCACCGGGGGTGGGGGGTGGGGGTGGGGAGTCAAGCAGGATCCTTCATTGCTCATTCTGTTTAGATCTATGGTTCTTCCACATCATTGTTTCAGCTTGTCATTGTGTCAGCAGGGATGAAAAGAAGGCGAGCTTGGCTTTGTCAGAAAAGGCAAGGCCTTGGAGTCAGTTTCTGAGTAGTCTCGTCTGTACAGATCACAGCTGGTCTGTAATCTCCTTTCTGATATATTTCTCTGTTGAGGACCATGACAAAGGTAGGAACAGGCCTTGAATCAGCCCATCCCATCCCATTCTGTCTCAGCCCAGCCCAGTTTGCTTTTCCAGGACCAAGGGGCTCGAAATGCTTCATGTTCTACATGCCTTTGGTGACTGCGTCTTTCACTGTTAGCTAACTCAAGCCTACTGGCATTTCTTTACATCCCTGAAATGCATGGCGATCGCTTGAGAAGGGTGGAGGCCAGAGCAAGGAAGATCTCATTTTCTTCCCTCCTAGTCACACAGAGAGAGATGGCCGGACAGGGAGATTGTTGCAGAAGCACTTCTGACTTCAGAACATCTGTGTTATCATTTGCAGATCACTTCACCTCGTTGTCAGTTTCTTTATCTGTATACTGAGCAGGTTGAATTGTATAGCTTCTGGATTTCTTTGTCACGGATTACATTGTACAGTTCCCTGCAGCTCAGAGAGCAGCAGCGGCAGCAGCTTTTAGCAGATAGATGCAAGGCTCAGGAAAGAAAAAACCCTCCTGATGATCGACAGTGGAAAAACAATTGCAGCAGATGAATAAGAACTGAGGCAGATGAAGACTTTATCTGTGTCTTGAAATGACTAATTTACTACATGTATGGCAGGGGATTCGGTGATGTCCATGCTGTCCTTGAAAGAGGCTGAAAGTCAAAGGAGCTTGGAGAAGACTGCTTGAGGTGGGGAAGGGATTCAGTAGCGGGACTTCTGTAGGCTAGGCTAGGCATGCCTGTCCTAGAAAGTGGACCACGTAGTGAATACAAGCAGTGGCTACAAGCAGATCTATGTGTGCCTTCTGTGTGTATTTGAGTCTTGTAAACTTCAAGTTCTTTGGCTTCTCAGCCATGAAATGGGGATCATGATGGCAATTCTGATATAGGTTTGGGGGTAAGAGGACCAGGTGAATAAGGGCCTGGTGCACAGTGATCACCCGTTTCCTATCGTAGATTATAGTTCATGCAGACAACTGGAAATTCACTAAGGTGTTCTTAGTTGATGTGGTATAGACCTTTCAAAAATTATTTTTGCTCAAGCCTGACATGGGAGTGCACCCCTAGACTTCTAGTATTTGGAAGTGACATGGGAGAATCAAGAGTTCAAGGTCATCCTCAGCTACATAGTTTTAGGCTAGCCCAGACTACATGAAAACTCATCTCAAAAAATCAAAAGAAGGGGTCAGCATGTTGGCTCAGCAGATAAAGGAGCTTACTACCCAGCCTGATGACTGTGTTCAATCAATTTCCATGGTAGAAAGAGAGCACTGCCTTCCACAAGTTGTCCTCTGACCTCTACACATGTGCTGTGGCATGGGCACCCCCTTGCCCATAAATACATAATACATAATTACAGAATACATAATAATACATAATACATAAATACACATAATATATACATAATACAGAATATATAAATAAATGTGAAAAATACATCTTCACAAACTAACAAATAGGGGTGAGGAAATAACTCAGTCAGGAAAGTGCTCACTATGCAACCTAAGGATTCAAAATTTGATCTCCTGTACCCTGTGTAAAATGTATGTTATGGTGGCACACATTTGTAATCCAAGTCTGTGGTAGAGACACCAGATCTCTGAGTTAGCCAGCCTTGACTACTTGGTGAGCCCCAGGTTATTGAGACACTCTGTCTCAAAAACCCAGATAGATGGCTCCTGAGGAGGAATGACATCTGACATAATCTGTTTATCTCTACAGGAGTGTGTATACGTGTGCAAACTCACCTGCACATGTATGCACATCCATACACACATGAACATAAAATCCTCCAAGCCCAGCATGTGGCTCATACTTGTAACCCTAGCACTCAAGATGGTGTAGCAGGAGGATTGCCATGAGTTTGAGGCCAACTAGTTTACATAGTGAGTTCTAGGCTAACCTGAGCTATAGAGATCCTGTCTTAAAACAAAACAAGACAAAACAAAACAACCAACCAATGCCTAAAACCTCCAGGGAAAAAAATAACTCAGGAGTAAATATTTCTCATAATGTGGGCTGGGCAAGTGAACTGTATCAGTGTCACCTGCATGCTGCTTAGTGTGGACCCCTGAGCTCCCACCCACTAGCTCAATGAGCATGCTAACTAAAGGTAGTGACAGAGCTGGGATGTAGACTTGGCCAATCCTTCTCAGACTTCTTGTGTTCATAGAAACCTACCATACAGCTTGTTAAAATGGAGATTTGGATTCAATAAGCCTCCGACCAAGTCAGAGCTCTGCTTTTTTGACAAGTTTCCAGGGCTTGTCCAAGCCGTTGGTCAGGAGTCCATACTTTTAAAAGCCAGATTTTAGAGGCTCTCTTATTGTTCTCAGGGCGTCTCTACCTCTGCTTTCTGATGGAAAGGACTGTATTCCCAGCACAGGTTCTTGTGAGTAAAATAGATGTCACTTCCGGAAGACAACACTTGATTGCTGACTCAGTTTGTCTGAGTTTAGTTAGTCTGCTTGTGAGGCTGCTTTCTGTGGTCATGACAAATGCCTGAGATAATCAGCTCACAGGGAGGACAGCCTCATTTTGGCTCACAGTTTCAGAGGCGCCAGTCTACGGTCACTTGGCCTTTTTGCTTTGGGTTTGCGGTGGGGCCATGAAACATGACCTAACTATGAGGTGAAGGAAACCTGTCCATCTCACGGCATCAAGAATCGCAGTTTCCCCTTTGATGGCATGTCCCAGTGGCCTACCTTACACTCATTTAGGCTCTGTCGTGTGAAGGTCCCACCATCTTTCAAGGGCAACACAGGGTAGCGTGCAATCCTTTAGCCTTTGAAGGACATGTAAGAGTCAAACCAAAAGACCCTCTAAACCTATCTGCCCCTTTACTGGAGCAATTGGCAATGTTCCAGATAGTGTCTGCCCCAGCAGATAGTACTGAGCAGAGGAAGGATGACATGCTGTATGGCCCTCAGCTGACCTGAGGTAGACATGGAGTGAAGACAAGACATTATGTTTATTGTCTTAAGTAATTGAGATTTGGGGGGTGTTTGTTGCTGCAGCATAAGCTAGCCCAACCTGACCAATTCACTCCACCTCCCCAGAAAGGGTCTCACTGTACAACCCTGTCTGGCCTGGAACTTGCTTTGTAGACATGGCTTGCTCAGAATTTCTAGAGATCCATTTGCCTCTGTCTCCCAAGTGTGTGTGCCACCTGTTGTCAGTATATAGAATTTGAACTTGGTCCATCTGGTTGAAAGGCACATTCTTCTTATTACAGTGTCTGTTCCAGATCTTCCAAAAAGAGATTTTAATAAATATGCTCATGGTACTCACTTTATTCCAGGAAACATTATAAGTGCTTTAGCCATTTTAATGCAATTCTGAGAGAAAGAGGGATTACCAGCATCAGCATCCTCACTGATAGATAAGGATATTGGAGCACAGAGAACCTAGGAAACTTGTCCAGGATCACACAGCTAAGATATGGCAGGATTTAAATCACACAGCTGACTTTATTGCAAGAATCCATGCCTGCGCCTACTACATTTGGTTCCTAAAGGAAGAACCCACACATCTGTCTGCCTGTCTGCCTTTCTACATAATTATATAATTTATACATATAATTGAGCTGTTTTCTATCTATGTATCTGTCTATCTGTCTGTCTATCTATCTATCTATCTATCTATCTATATTGTAGGGTACTTTCTTCTCTATCAGCAATTATTGCAAATTATTTCTTATCCTGACTTTAGAGACCCAGATATCCTATAAATCTAGCATAATGTGATTAGATTTTATTTTCAATTTGGATAAGAGGGGAGAGGGGAGAAGCCAGAGACCTCTGGGCCTGAACCCACTCATCTTTTCTAGTCTTTACATTTTCCAGATCTTCCTTTGTTTGAGGGGATATCTCTTCAGTAGGCTTCTCTGCGTTTTGTCCCTGTCTGACACTTCTGGATATGGTGCAATTGTTCTTTAGCTGTTGTAGTCAGTGTTCTATTGCTGTGAAGAGACACCATGACCACAGCAACTCGTATAATTCGGTCTGGCGTACAGTTTCAGAGGTTTAGTTCATTATCTTCACAGCAGGGAGCATGGTGACAGCACGCAAGCAGGCAGATATGGTAGCTGAGAGTTCTACATCTGATCCAAATGCAGCAGGAAGAGAGAGACGCTGGGCTTGGCATGGGGTTTTGAAACCTCAAAGCCATTCCCAGTGACATACTTCCTCCAACAAAGCCATACCTCTTAATTCTTTTAAATAGTGCCAAGTGACCAAGGATTCAAATCTATAAGCCTATGGGGGCCATTTTTATTCAAACCACCACACAAGTCTTAGACAAAACTCCTTGTCCTTTAGGTTCCGAGTTTTCTTGTTATTCCTTCTTTCTATGTATTTCAAGACTTTGAGTCCTGGGTCTGTCCTGCCAGGACATGAAAGTCCTGGGCACAGTGGGTGCTTAAGGTGAGACCTACTAGCTTTGGAGGTGGGCTAGGGACACAGAAGCTGGTGGGCTTATCTTGGTAGATATCTGCCCGGGAAATGCATGGAAATGCCCGGGAGGGACCCTTGAAAGCAAAAGATGTTTCTCTCACACCCTCAGGTGGCTGCACTGAAAAATGTGTCACCCACAACTGACTCTGGAAGTTAAGCTTTGTTTTCTAATACACACACACACACACACACACACACACACACACCCGGGGGGGGGGAGAAAAGAATTAGGGGCCGAGGCACTCTCAGGCTGTGAGCCTGGGCAGGTGATTCAGACTTTATTGAGGGAGGAATTGAGGTCTGCTGGACAAACATGGCATTCTAACCACAGCCCCACTATTAGTCCACAGGAAACAGCCTGTTACTCTTATGAAGATGAAGTGCTACTTTTTTTTTCTTTTTTTTATTTTTGCAGAGATTTTTCTAAAAGTCTTCCTTTCCATTCTGACTCCATTCAAGTTAGTGAGGCAGGAAGGTCTCAGGGCAGCCAAGCCTGCAGCATTAGCTAATCAGACTCTCAAGAAACATTCCATTCCGCTTAGGAGGGCTGGAGAATGGTTTGCTCTTGGTGGCTTTTAAAGTACATAGAGGGTTGCCAGAATGAATGGACTCCCTATGGGGCTGGTGACCTGGTTTGAGGCTGGTGCCCAGCAGGCCTGCTTCCTGCTGGGATATAGACTTGTCATTAAGGACCTGTCTTCCTCTTTTTGGTTCTTGGGAGGTGGTTATGGTGAAGTGGAAAGTCACAAAATATTCTGAAATTTGTGGGAAATTGAGACTTGAGAGCATAATAATAAGAGAAAAAGTTACAGACAGTACACAAGAACGCTTGACATCAACTTATCTACAAACATCAAGAGGTGAGATACTGTGGCAGAATGCCAAGAAAGAAATGGTTTCAGTTCTTGGTTTTATCACATGCAGCTGCGTGAACTTGCATAAGTAACTGAACCTCTGTCTACCCATTTATCTGCTATCTATCTATCTATCCATCTATATATCTATCTGCATATAATTAGTATTAGAGACACAATACAGGTGACTTAATAGAAATTTCTAAGCATGCTTAACAGCAACGATTGCCCAAAGAGCTGGTCGAAAATTCGGATTTCTGGTATCATCCTTTACAGTTTAAGGAAAAACACGGGAATGACTCACTATTCTAACCTCCCCTCCCTCCCTCCGTCCCCTCCCTGATGACTCTCCTACCAGGCAACTCGGGAATGCATCCCTCTTGTTTTAGCCTTTTTGTGTGCCTGGTCCTGTATTTGATAAAACTTTAGCTTTTGTGTGAAGGGGAAATAATAGAAAAAAGGTCAAATATCACTCACTAGACTACGTATTCTGAAGGCAAATGTATATTGAACTTTGCAAAGTAGATTTATTCCTGAAAAGCTATTTGCTGGTGTGTATGTGTGGGATGGGGTGGGGCGGGGTGGGCGGATGTATAGATATATTCGTGTCTTATTTTGCTATTCAAAGGCATGCACTTTAACTGAGTAAGTGTAAGTAGAATGATTGCTATATGCTGTGGATACAGTGGTGAGCAAGACACAGGCCCTGTCTTGGAGCAGCTTACTTAGAATCCATGTGGCATCAATTAAATAGACAGAGGGGCTGGGGATCTAGTTCAGTTAGTAGGGTGCTTGCCTATCATGCATGAAGCTATAGGCTCCATCCTCATCACTAATAAGTGGGATGTGGTGGTACATGTCTATAATCCCAGCACTCAAAAGGTAGAGGGAGGAGGATCAGAAGTTCAAGGTCATCCTCAGGCATATATGGAATTTGAAATCAGCCCAGGCTATATGGAATCTTTTTACAAAATGAAACAACTTCACAAATACAAAACTGTGGTTAAATGAAGTAAAGCATAGGAAGTTAGGGTTCCACTGAAGAGAAAGAAGTACATGCCACATAAGCTGGGACATTCTAGCTGTGTAAGAGACCAGTCATGGGAAATCCTTTATGCCGAGGGAAAGAATCATTCCCAGTTTATCTTTGCAGAGAATCCATGTTCCAGTCAGGTAACCGCACATTTGCACAAAGATCCAGATCCTTTTGTGGACAGAACACTGAACAAGATGCCATAGAGTAGAGTAGAGAGAGGAGGTGAAGTCCTGTCCACAAGGAGTTTACAACTGTCAGTGTTCAGGGTTCATTTCTCATACAGAGTATCAGTCCATAGTGACCCATTTATATGCACATATTAACCTCTTCTCTGAAAAGGCTGTTAATTCTTAAGAAGTGACTATGTCTTAAATGGGGGCATACATCTTACCCAGGAGGAAACCAAAGTGTACGCAGGAGTTCACACAGCTGTTGACAGATCCACAGTGTGAATCTGTGGGAACTGGGATGGATGTATAGAGTCTGGGTATCAGGGACAGCATACAGACTTAGTGGTACTAGAATTTTCTTTCCTCTGGACACCATGGGCATGAAGGCTTTTTGTTTGTTTTTGAGACATTTTATATTGCCACAGCTGTCCTGGAACTCACTATGTAGACCAGGCTGGTCTTGAACTTAGAGCTCCTTCTGCCTCTGCCTCCTCAGTGCTGGGATTAAAGATGTGCACCGTCATCCCTGGCTGGCATGAATACTTTGAAAAGACACTTGCCTCTGCCTCAAGGGTGAGATGGGGAGGAACATGATTCCTCGTGGGCTGTAATAACCAGACAGTGTTTAATCAAATGCAAAGTACAAGAGGAAAGGGACAGTCCTTTCCCCTTCTACACCTGTCTGTGTGAAGCTTTGTCCCGATACCCACGGGATGCCTGGAGCCAGGTTTGACACCCGGTGGTGTATACTCCAGATCTCACAGGGTCCAGACAAGACTCATTTCATTATCTTGGCCACTTAAATCTCCCCAAATAGAACACTCAGCCTCCTATTCCTGTTTCTCAGAAGGCCAAGGTTGAAGCATTTACCTTCCGTTTTTTGCCAAGTTGCTCCCACTTCCTGCTACACTGCTCCCTTCTATGTGCCTGGTGAAATCCAACCACCCTTCAAAGCCCAGCTCAAGTGTCACATCTTCCCTTGGTTGGAATCAATCTCTCCCTCCCTAGCATGCCTTGGTTTGGTACTGTCTCTCATTACTTCTTGGAGCAGTGGATTGGGCTCTTCAGTTTCCTCTTGTGAACCTGGGCACAGTAGCAATATCGTGGTAATCTGTAACCCTTTTCAGATCAGGTCTTGTGATGACAGCTGCCAGATGGACTTACTCTGTGTCCTACCCTCTTTGAGACTTTACCCTCGATTTCATTTAATCGACAGCCAAGTCTCTGTAGCCAGGTACCAGTAGTATCTTTGTTTTATGTAAGAGCAAAGGGTGGTCCAGAGAGGTGGAGCACCTCTCTCTAGGTCACACAACTAGGATCACATAGCTAGTATATAGCACAGCTGGGCTTGCCGTATGCCACAGCTGGGGCTCTAATCACTGGACCAGCTTCTGTGCCGGCTCTCTGACTTCCTGGCTCTGTGTCTGGGGAGAGAACAGAATACATGGTGTGCTTCCAACAGTTTCGGGGTTCACCCACTCCCTCCCCCGAGGCCCACCCACGGGCCAGGCTTCACTGGAAGCAAGCATGGCTGTGACCTAGGCAAGAGGAACACTCAACCGTGGCCAGGGAGCGAGTCCCTGGCTAGGGAGTCCGTATTGACCCATCCGCACTGGCTTGTGGTCCCGAAACAGTGGAGCAGCGTCCCGGGTCCCGAGTCCCAGGAATGTGGGAGGGCTAGGACCTGCAGGGAGGGGGCGCTTCCTCCGGCCGCGGGAGGGGAGACGCTAGAACGTGCACCGGGCCCGCCACCGCCCACTCCCCGCCCGCCGCCAGCTCGCGGGGGGGCGGGGGCCGCGGCGAGAGGGCGGCGAGGGGCCGCGGAGCACGGCAGCCGCCCGGCCCGCCCGGGCGGGAGGAAGCGATGAATATTCAGAGGGGGAGGGGAGGAGAGGGGGCCGAGCGCTCCGCGCGGCTCCCTGCAGCCCGAGCCGCATGACGCGCGGAGGAGGCAGAGGGAGCAGCCGGGGCCGCGGGAGCTGGGAGCCGAGCGCCACGCGCGGGGGGTGGGCGCCGCTCGCTCCGCCCCGCGAAGCCCCTGCGTGTCTAGGGCCGCGGCCGCTCCGCGCCAGGCGCGCTAGGCTCCGCCGTGTGGCCGCCGCGGCCGCCGCTGCCATGTCCCCGGGGAAGCCCGGGGCGGGGCGGAGCGGGGACTAGGCGGACCGGCTGGCGGAGGAGGAGGCGGAGGCGGCGGCTGGAGGCGGAGACGAGGGAGCCCGGCTCCGGGCACACGGCGGGGCGCGTCCCGGGCACGTTCCAGGGCGCGCAGGGCATGAAGCCCGCGGCGCGGGAGACGCGGCCACCCCCGCGCTCGCCCGGGATCCGCTGGGCGCTGTTGCCGCTGCTGCTGCTGCTGCGCTTGGGCCAGGTAAGCCTTCGGGTGGGCCTGGGCGTGGGGTGGGAGGACGCGGGCCGGACTGGCATCCTCTGCACCTGCCCGTGTGTCACCCGCTCGAGGATTACCCGGGAAGGGGCCGAGGGATCGCGGTCCTGGGAGCTTTCCTCCTGGAGGGGGCTGGCGGGGATCTCAGCCGGCCTCCAGCTCCCGCCACCGAGCCCCTTCCCCTGCTGCCGTGCCAGGGAGAGGGCGGGATCCCGGCCCCCCCAGGGTGTCCTCGTCGTGCCCGCAGACTCCCTGTGGGAGCCCTCGCGTGGGCTGCAGGCGGCGGTGACCCGGCCTTTCCCGGAGCTGGTCACATCTGGCCAGCGCGGGCCCAGCTTGCGCCCTGGGCGGCCGGAGGGGGCGTGTTTGCGGAGGGCTGTGGACGCGGAGCGGGGCGGCCTGGCCGAGCCGAGGCCGACCTCCGACCCGGCCTGGAGGGGCCCGGAGGGCTCGGGCGGAAGGGCAGTGGCGATGGCCCTGTGCTCGGGGACAGGGCCTGGAGCAGGGCTGCTAGGCGGTGGGCGAATCGCGGGACCCCAGGGCGGAGGGCGCTGTTTGTGGGGAAAGTTCCGAGCCCTGCCAAGGTGGCCGCTCAAAGACGTCCCCAGAGGCTGCCGGCCCTGTTCTCATCGTTGCACCCGAGATGATACTGGCTTTTCTGGGTGTGTATTCCTGCTTTGTGGTCGCTAGCTAGCCCCCGCCCCTCCGAACCATTTCTTTTTCTTTTCGATAATGTTGCTCCTTGAATATTGGATATTTCTTTTCTGTGGCATCTCTATGGCGGGGAACGTGAGGGAAGCTGGGGGTCATTCCCATTTCGCAGAGAGGGAACTGAGGGAGAGAAGTGAAAGAGTGGAATCACCCAGCGGGTGCTGTGGGAGCTGAGCAAGCGAGTTCTGTCTCACAGCCTTCTGGGAGCTGGCTGTGGTCTTGAACCCTGCACGAAAAGTGACCTGGAGGATGCTCTTGTCTTTTTGCTAATGAAAATCTTGCCTACTTTATAGATACTAGCTCCAAGCAGACAGTGAAACACAAATGAAGTATTGGCTGGGGATGGAACCCGGCTTCAAGGGAAAACTTTGCATGCACACTCGCAGGGTTGTCTGAGAGGAAACATACACACTTGGGCAGCAGAGCAGGCAGAAGGAATCCGGATCTAGGGGCTGCCCTCACTGTCAGCAGGAGTCACTTGTAGTTTCTAGAGCAGGTTTTGCACAGGTCTCAGGAAGGCCTGGAAGGTGCTGTGACCCCCGGCAAACAATTCTTCTCTGGAGTAGGTGTGAGACGAGTACTAGTGTCTGATGAAGCATCAGAGTTGAATTTGCCCTTTTTAATTTATTTCCCTCCACGAAGAAAAGCATCTGTAAGGGGCGGGGCGTCCACACCATTGCCTAGTAGAATTATTTGAAGAGCTTCCATGGGACAGTGTCTGAAAGAATTTTGTAAACATCAAAAATTCACTTTTCAGATAATGGTTTACCAGATGGAATTACCATTAAGAAACAGTGTGTATCGGCTGTCTTCATCCTGTCACTGTAGAAAATTCATATACAGCAGTCTTTGAGGTTAAGGAGAAAAAACTGCTTCACATTTGACCCCCCCCCCCCCCCCAGTCCTCCATTCCCAGAAATCCATTAGGTAGATTAGGGTGACTTCAGACTCACTGAGATCTGTTCGTCTATGCCTCCCAGGTACAGGGATGGCCTGGTCTTGAAATTCTCTTATACTAAAGTTTATACTATAGAAACATTTGAGCTACATTTCTCTTTAATTTGGTATATATATATATATATATATATATATGTATATATATATATATATATATATATATAACTTTTGTTTCAACTACAGAAGTTGCAAGCCATGCTTTGAATCAGCACAAAGTGTCTTGGGTAAATTTTTTTCTTGCCCAATCCTTCCTTGTGTTTCATTAGCATATTGCTGCTCTCCACTTGCCTTGTATTTGGTTATTTCCTTCCTCTGTAGTTTGTTCTGTAGAAACTCAAGAGTACTGTCTTTGTATTCTTGTTTTTGGATTTATTACAAAATAGGAAATGTAGAAGGTTCTGTGAAGAAATAGTTCCAGAAATTCACATTCAGCAGTTTCGTTTTGATACTGACTGTTGCAGGGAATTGATATCCCTTCCTCCATCTCTCTCTCTCTCTCTGATGCAGGGTGGTGGTGGTGGAAGCCAGGGTGGGGAATATGCTGTACAAGTGCTCTACCTCTGAGTTACATCCTCAGTTCCAAATCGTGCATTTTTGAACCAACTCAAAAATAGTTTCAGGGGCTGGAAGGAAGGGTCATGGAGTAAGAGTTCTTGCTGCACAAGCATGAGGACTTGAGTTCAAATTCCTAATACCCAGGTGAATGGTCACGTGCGCCTGGAACCCTCATACTCTGGGTAGTGGAGACAAGAAGGTCACAGGGGCTTGCAGGCTGCCAGACTATCTCTAGATTCAATTAGGGACCGTGTCTGAAAGGAATAAGATGGAGAATGACAGAGCAGAAGACTCAGTGTCCTCTGCCTTAGTGTGAGCACAGGCGTCTTCATCCGTGCATGTGGATGTATTATACCGCACACATATACGTTGTTACCCTCAAACCCTCCCCCCATTTTTTTTTTTTTAAGAAAAAAAAGTTTTTTTTTTTTTTTTTTTTTTTTTTTTTTTTTTTTTTTGAGACAGGGTTTCCTTATGTAGCCCTGGGTGGTAGAATTCATTATATAGACCAGGTTGTCCTTGAACTCACAGAAATCTGCCTGCCTCTGCCTCTGCCTCTCTGCCTCTCATTTTTGGGATTAAAGCTGTGCATCGCCATGCTTGGTGATAGCTCCAGTTTTTGAAGATAGCGCAAAGTCTTCAAACCTCTTAGATGTGGATATTGGAGTTGAGAGAAGATGGGTAAGGCTATTTGGCAAGATAGGATTATAAAAAAGCCAAGAGTGGAACTTGAGTTACCAGCCTGTGTCTAGTATTTTTGGCTGTTTTTTCCTTATGGGCATAGTGGTGCGTTACTGTGTGCACCCCAAACTGCTTACAAATTTGAGTTTAAAAGTCCATTAGAGGAGACTCACAACTATCTGCAGCTCCAGGGGCTCTGACCTCCTCCTTCGATCTTTACAGGCACCCACATGTATGTGGCAGGCAGTCACATAGTCACACACACACATACATAAATAAAATAAAAATAAAAGCCCTTTAAAGTCAATCAGATATGGGATATTTTTGAAATTTGTTTGTGTAGGAAATAAGAGGGGAACATATTTGATGACCTCCCCAAAAGTTGATTAGTTTTATGAGGCTTTTATCAAAAGTAATGGGAAGAAAAGAAAAAAGAGGGGAGGGGAAAGAAGAGGTCACAGAAAAGACCCGGCTCTGTTTGGACACTAATGAGGACAGGGTGTGGAAGCTGGAAAACTGAGATGCCGGAAGGCTCTGTACTTAGTAGGCCCGGAAAAGCCATTTTTGAAAACTGGCATCCCTTTCCCTTTCTCCAAGACAGGAAGGGCAGTCAGAGATGACTCTAGCTCGAGGACTTTCATGGTTGTACTGTCTTAACTGGTCTGTTTCTGGGTGCGTTTTTATACACTAGTTTTGGTTGATGTCTGTGTTAGACAATGTGGCAAAGTAATCTCTCTTCTTTGGAGACATACAGTCCCGATAGGTTCCTCAATCAGTTTGACAGCAGTCTGACTTAAAGTAATAATAATAATGATAACGATAATAATGGAACAAAAACAACCAAACAAAACAACACTTGGTTGGTCTTAGCATGTTCTCTTTGGTTTTGTCTTGTTTTCTTGCCTCCTGGTGGATGCTAACTTTGTATTTTGTGTATTGTGGCTAATCCATAAGCCTGATTACTTTCCTGCTTCAACCACAGTACAAACATTAAATATTTGGCTTCTCTTATAACTGCTTTTTAAGTTCTCACAGGAATGACTTTATTTTTGTTTCGTTTCAGAACAACAAAGTCAAACCCAACGATGCTGTTTTGTTTGTAGACAGTTTAAGAAAGCAGAGCAAATTGATTTATGGTTAGTCTGTGACTTTGGATTAACTTTAAGTTCAGCCCCAGGACAAAGATGACCAGGAATACCCAAGCTTTCCTGAGTCAAGAGAATCCTGGCTCCGGAGTGAGCAATTTTGGTCAGCAAAGAGGTGATTTAGCTCCTAAAAGTAATGCTTGAGGCTGAGGCCGAGTTGCTGGATGGCTGTAGGCTGGGCTTTAGCCAGTGCACCGTAAGTAATTACTTCTTAGTTCATTCACTTATTGGCCAGGGAAATTATTTTGAGTGCTGGATAAGATGCAATTTTCTGTGTATTTCCCTTCTCACATCATGCCACCGATAATATTATAATTAATAGGTAGAATTAGGTGTGGCAGGTACTGTGGTAGGGCTTTTAATACATTGTCTCATTTGACCATTTCAGAAATTCTGGTGCTAGCTGCTGCTTATGTCCTCATTTTATCTGTGAGAAAACTGAAGTTCACAACTGCTAGAGTCCTAGGTGGAGCCACGTCTCCATTGCCCCTGTTTCTCTGTCCTGTGCTGTAGAAGTTATGTGCCTTCAAGGTTCTCAGTGTGGAACTGAGCACCGATACCAGACTTGTGTGGCAAGAGACAGGCTTGTGGATTCTTTGTGTCCCAAATCATGTCGAATTAACACCTTCGCCCCCTCTGGCTACTCGTGTTTCTTTGGAGCCTGAGAATATACACAAAGGCACACCTGCCGTGGTGTGGACAAACTGAAATGGAAGAGCCTGGGTATGGGTTTGCTCTCCTGCTCAGTAGCTGCACGAACAGTAGGCAAGCCAGTCACCCTCTGTGACTCTTTGTTTCCTTATCTGGGAAATGGAACTACTACTTCCTGCTTAGCTGGGTGGTGGAGGGGTCACATAAAATAGAAAGGCAGACTATCAAGTAAAACCTAAAGCCTGAGCTTTGCTGGCAGTGGCTACTGCCCTAGGGTATGGTGGGATTGCAGGGTGGGAAGGGAAGCAATGGGCTTCAAGTCATTCGTTCCTAGAACAAATATTTGTCAAATGTTTTTCCAAGAAGTTTTTTTTTTTTTTAACAGACGCTAGGAATTATTTTAGTTAACAAAACTGTATTTGTAAACTGTATCAGGCCCATGATTTCATAGGCAGACATAGGCTGCATATAAGGTCATGATAAGGAAATGTGTTTATATATAATAGTGAACTTGAGGAAGCAGTCTGAGTGAATGATCTTGTAAATGTGAGGTGTTTTTTGTGAAATTACACAGGCAATAAATGGTTAATTTGGGAGCCAGTCCCTGAGCTAAGGTGATCCTGGGGAAGGAAAGCCTGCTCGCCTTTGGGAAGTCACCAGCTACCTAGCCACAGTAGTGATGTTAGCAATGTGATGTCCCCGTTGTCCCTTCAGAGAAAAGGCTGGCACTGGACGTGCCAGAGAGGGAATGTCGAGGAGGGACAGAAAGTCTCTGGGTGGACCAGAGAAGTCCGCAGCGAGTTCATCACCATCTGGTAGGGCAGGCTGTCCAGTGGCTTTTCTGGTGACCCCCAGAGGACAGGAGCTGTAGGAAACTTGTTATTACTTCCTTATTAGTGACAGCTGTAGCCATCCTATTGTCTCAGAGTTTCCATGGCATGGAAATGCCTGGGTTGGGGGTAGTGGCTGCGAGCGGGCAGCAGCGGGGCTCCCGCAGAAGTTCTCGTTTTTTTTAGACATGCAAATACTTTTCAGTTCCACTTTTCCTTCTTCCTGTTAGAGGGACGCTGTACCCTGCTGCCATTTCTGAGGCTCGCCAGACAATGCCGTTATTATGTCACAAACTAGCTGCTTCTCCAGGGCAGGAGTGAGGTGGTTGTTTTTCTGGGTGGATGTGCCAGAGGCCAGCCTAGTGTAATTTCATGCCTTCCGAGTAAGGGAGTGAGTATTAAAACTTAGCTCTGGCGTGGAGTTTACAACAATGTTCTTTGTCTTTCCTGGTGACGGGTAACAAGACCCTCAGTAGAAGGGAAGACTCTTTCCCTAATGGAATGAATACGTGTGGAATTTTGTGTCAAATTTGAGGAGTTTCGTAGACCCTTTAGTAGGCTCTTTCTTGTTTGTTTTTGAAACAGGATCTCACCGGGCATCCAAGGATGGCCTTAAACGTGTGCTCCTCTTGTTTGAGTCTCCTTAGTGGAGGTTTTCAGGTGTACACCATCATGCCAAGACTTTTTCTTTCTTTCTTTTTCTTCTTTTTCAGACAGTCTTATAGTGTAGCCTTTGTCAGCCTGGAACTCACTACATAGACCAGACTGGCCTTGAACTCATAAAGATCTACTTGCCTCTGCCTCCCTAGTGCTGGAGTTAAAGGCATGTACTACTGTGCCCTGCCATACCCAGTTTTTAATAAATCCTTTAGAGTAGTTTTTTTTTTTCTTTCTTTTTGTGGTGCTGGGGTTGGAACCCAGGGCCTCTCATGTACTGAGCAAGCACTTTCTACTGAGCTGTGTCCCTAGCCCCTGGACTTTTAAAAATCACTTCTGAAGTCCAGGTTAAAAACTCTCCAGCGTACACCTGTGTACTGCAGGCACTCCATATCTGTGGTCTTCCTTTCTGAGGTTTAGTTAGTTACCCGTACTCAAGTGAGGCTAGAAATATTAAATAGAATGTTTTGAGAGAACAACCACATTCACATAATTCTTATCAGAATGTATTATTATAACTTTCTATTTTATTAGCTTATTGTTGCTAGTACCTTACTGCATATAATTTATGAATCAGATTCTTTTCATAGGTATGTGTGAATAGGAAAAAGGAACATTATATATAGCATATGTGGAGGTCAGTGCTGTCCGTGGGTTTAGGTATCCACCATGTCTCTTCCGTGGGTAAGCTCTTCCACTGTAAGCTTAAAGCTTAAGCTTATCTGTTTTTTTTTTTAGAGATGGACTTTTTTTTGAGGTGGCTTCTCATTATGTAGCTCTGTCTGGTCTTAAATTCACAGATGCGTCCCTGCTCAGCCTCTGGAGCGCTGGGATTAAAGCTGTGCACTTCATGCCTGGCCAAAGATGGATATTCTTCCAGGGGGAATTTTTTTTTTCTTGTGATGAGCAAGGTGTAGAGAGGTAGAATCATTCTCAAACATCATCCTCAGCTCCACAGTGAGTTTGGGACTAGCTGGACTACATGCTGTGCCTCATGCCCCACCTTCCAGAAAACTGTTTTATGGGCTGGAGGTGTAACTTAGTGGTAGGGCATTTGCCTAACACACCGGGCTCTGGGTTTGATGCTCGGCATCTCTGTATAAATACTACATTTTTATTTATTTGTGTGTGTGTGTGTGTGTGTGAGTGAGGGTGGTGTGTGTGTGTGTGTGTGCGCGCGCACGCGTGCGCGCGCCACAGAGCATGTCAGAGAACAACTTAGGAGAGTTGGTTCTCTCCCTCTGCCATGTGGGTCTCGGGGCTCAAACTCAGGTCATCAGGTTTGGCGCCAAGTGCCTTATCCACTGACCCACCTTGCTGGCTACTTACAAAGCACATTATGTACATGTCATGTTCTGTACTTAGCTTTTTAATTTATCCAATTATTTTGGAGATTATGCCATTTTTGTATCTGTATAAACCCATTCTTCTAAATAACTTCTCAGGATCCAGATATATGGACCTCTGAGTGCACCCTCAGTCGTCTCAGTAACTCTTCTCCCTTTCACAAATCGTCCTTCCTGGAATGCTTTTGGGGTTTATTTCTTGTAACCTTCACAATGAAACACAGCGAGTTAAGATGATGGAAGTATGAGGTGGCTGCTATGAAAGCTGCAGAGGTGATAAATAGTTCAGAATGTTGCACACTGGTACAGTTCTGGTCCTAGAGTTGTGCAATTAGAAAGGGCAGGCATTTAAGATTGGGAGCTGTTGCATGCATTTCTGAACTGTTGCCCGGTTGTCCCCACACTTGTGGGTTTGAAGAGGCCTGCTTCTCAATACCCTCACCTGGGCTGAGGATTGTTAAACTTCTGGGTATGTTTAAGTCTGAGAGGTGAACATTTTCATCATGAAAATTATTTGTATCTTTAATTTTGAGTTAATCGAATACCTTTTCCTGTGTTTGGGGGACATTTACTTGTTGTTATTAACTCTCAATTCAATGGGAAAAAATCTTTTTGGTCTGGGGAGATGGCTCAGTTGGTGAAGTACTTGAAGAAGTAATTGAGATCACATTCCGCCTTGTAAATCGACATAGAATTATAAGAATAAATTTTACAAAATATTGAGATGCTTTTTCCAAAGATAGATTCTAAAGTTAAAGGAAACATGATAATGACGGGCCAAAATTATGCTATAGAATCTCTTAAATTGGATTTAAGAGATTAAATCTACCAGGGATTGTGTGTCATTCTGTGCACATTCATCCCCCAGTCCTCCATGAATGTATTAAGATGTGGAATGTGGAGTAGTGGGGATTGCTAGTACAATTTAAATTATATTTCTCTTTTGATAAGTCTGTATATTAGAATTAATACGGGGGAAGTGACCATGGGATGTGATCAAGGAAAGACCAGTGTGATCTTAGCCCAAAAAGGAGCACAGGGATATCATGTCCATTAAAAACCCAGGATTCTCTTTGTCTTGGTTTGAGCATTTCTCTTCAAAGAGAATTTTTCTTTCTCTTGTGGCTGGGCCAGCTCCGGCTGTGCCCACCTCCTGTCACTGGCTACATTTTTTTGGTAGAGTCAAGAGGAGTTATTTTAAGCTACCAATGAAAAGTGTAAAGGCGTAATCCTTGGCTTTGGCTGCTGGGCAATGGGTGGTTGTGACAGTGGGCTCTGACTATGCCACCTGTTTCCACAGAGGCATCCGGGGATGGTGTGCTTCCTGTTGCCCGCAGAGGAGCCATCACCGTGGCGTGGGCTCTTTTCTTTCAGAGCGGCCCGTGCTGCTGGTTGTGTGTGTAGATTCTTTGGATACTGAGGGGGCTGCTACCCATGGACTTTGAAATCAGCTTCCACTTTTCCTCCTAGCTTTGTGACACTGGGCTGTCTCCTCCAATGGTTGGCACCCTATCCGTCCTCGGGTATTGGTATTGGTTGAATCATTTTATTTAGCTGAGACATCAGCATCACTTACTCTTAAAATAAAAACGTGCTTACTGTCGATAGGTGGTTTACACACACCTGAACTTATCAGACCCGTGAGTTTGCCATTGTTACTAGGAGTGTGTGTGTGTGTGTGTGTGTGTGTGTGTTTGAATATAATACTTTCTGAACATCTATTTGAATAGTGGAGTTTCAAAAAGCAAAGGCGAGCACTTGGAGGCAGAGACAGGCTTCTCTGTGAGCTAAGTGACTGGGGGTTACTTAGACCCTGTCTCAACAGAACATAATGAAACAAAAGGGAAAGGCCTGGTGATGTACTCCTGTGGTAGAACACTTGCCCAACCTGTGCCAGGCCCTAGGTTTGACTCCAAGCATTGGGAAGGAAACAGATAACATTTGTCCAGCATAGTGGCTCATGCCTGTAATTCTAGCGCCTGGAAACTGAATCAGGAGTATTGCCATGAGTTCAGTGTCAGCTTGGGCTACAGAGTGAGATGTAGTTCCAACACTCCTACCCCCTGAAAGAAAGAAAGAAAGGAAGAAAGAAAGAAAGAAAGAAAAAACCAAAGGTAGTGTATTGGAAACTGAATATAAAAATAAGTTTAATGAGTTTAACCAGCACTAAAAGTGATAGAACAGAAAACATATGTGAGTTTACTGGTAAGCACTGCACTGGGAAGCTGCTGCTGAGTGCGTGGTTGAGGGTGTGTGTGTGTGTGTGTGTGTGTGTGTGTGTGTGTGCGCGCACATGCGTGCAAGCTCGTCGAACTGCATGTAAAGTAGATTTTTCCCATTGATTCAGTTGTTGTCAGAAAAATTTCCAAACCAACCGGATGTCTCTGAGTGTCTGAACTGTAGGAGGTGCCCTGACGGAAGGAGGTGCCCGAAGTGTTTCAGAGATGGTGAAACACTGGTGTAAGGCCCTCATCTACCATGTCATTGTGTCTTGAATAGCTGGAAGCCATCGAGTGGTTTGTGCAGGAAGGACTAAATTCTAGAGAGGCTTAGTCAGGCACGATGCTGTGGCCTGTATTTAGTGCTGCTAGAGATCTTGATAGAAGAAACCATGGGTCACTGCTTGGCATTTTGGCAAGTGTATTTGGTAGAGAGCTACAGTTACTACTTGCTTCATTGGTTTTAATTTTATTTATTCTCTTTTTGGATACCAAGGATCAAATTTCAAGCTCCACACACGCTAGGCACTTCAGCCTTGGGTACTTCAAATGCGAGCTTGTGACCAGCACAGGGTGGCTGTGACCCTGGGAAGTCACCACCATCCAGTAGTGGAAGTTGTGGGGGTGCATTTAGTGTGGAGCCCCGACAGTCCTGGCATTTCTCTCCAAGAGATGCTACTCTCAGCCTAGAATTGATTTGCAAGGGGCTGGGCCAACCCCATCTAAGTGTTTGGTGGCTATTAGTTCTAACCCTAGTTCTCAGGTTGGTTCTTTTCCCATGCCAGTTTATTTATTTTTGTATTTTAAACTTTTATTATCTTTAATTTAAAATTAAAAAATTTTAATCTTATGTGTATGGATATTTTGCTTGCATTTATGTCTGTGCATCAGATGCATACCTGTGAAGGCCAGCAGGGGGTGTTGGATTCTCTGGAACTGGAATTATGGATGGTTGTGAGCCACCATATGGGTGCAGGAAATCAAAAACAGGTCCTCTGCAAGAGCAACCAGTGCTCTTAACTGCTGAGCCACATCTATGGCTCCTGTGTTTTTATTTAAAAAAAAATCGCAATATAATAGGTACCATCATGATATATTTGAGCAAAGTTTGTTTTTGTGGTTCTCCTTATCCCAGTTCTTTTTAAAAATAATAATAATAATAATAATAATAATAATTATTATTATTGCTATTATTAGCCAGCCAGTGGTAGCACACACCTTTAATCTCAGGATTCTGGAGGCAGAGGCAGGCAGATCTCTGAATTTGAGGCCAGGCTGGTCTACAGAATGAGTTCCAGAATGGCCAGGGCTACAGAGAATCTGTCTTGGAAGATACCCCCTACTCCCAAAAAAAAGTTTTTTTTTTTTTTTTTTTTTTTTTTAAAATACAGTAAGTAAAGAAAGCAAAATCCCCGTTCTCCCAGTGTTAACTCCAGTTTGGTTTTACAGGGCGAGCTTTGTGTTTTCTAGTGCAAATTCTGTTTTACTCAGATAGTGCAACCAACACACATGATTGTGACTTAGGGTTTTCACTTACTTTTTTTTTAAGCAGTTGGGGCAGATGTCTCCTTAGGGGAAGCCACAAGACAAACACAAGCTTCTTCCTGCAGGGTCACTGCTATTCAGTGGAACGTATTTTGGAAGTCTTTTGAAAACAAACATGGATATGTTATACGGTAGATATCAAATTTAGATTAGTGCGAGTGTGCGTGTGCACGTGCGTGTGTGTGTGTGTGTGTGTGTGTGTGTGTCAGTAGTTTCAAGAGACAGCAAAGAAATGCTTTACCCTGTTGACCACCAGGGACAAGTTCACTTTGCTGTTCCTGCGGTTCTTTGTGCCAGCTAGTGAAGTGTGGAAGCGTGGACACTCCTTGCCAGTGAACGTTCTTGTCGGTAACTTAGTGATTGCATTATATTTCATTGTCTACTTAGTCCCTGTGATAGAGTCTTTAGTTTGTTTCTTAGTATTTTTTGCCATACTGAGCATTTCTCAGATAAGCACACCTCTGCTGATAGTCTTAGGACGATGAGTTCATGCTTAGTGCTCTAAGCACATGACAGGAGAGAGGAGATATGCTTCCCAAATTGCAGAAGACAAGAGTAGCTTTGCTGTGGAGTTTAGATCTTGGAGCTGTAAGGTGGTAAAGGCCGACCTTTAGGGGCCTCACAGCTGAAGACATATGAATGATGACGAATGACTTGGTAGATTGTGTGGCTTTCGGCCTTCCTGTTGTGAATGAACTTGGATTTTATAGAGCTTGAATGTCGACACAGATGACATGACTTCAGGATGTCCCAGAGGCACATGGGAAGAGCTTCAGTGTTGACAGCAGCATGGATCCAGGTGCATGTATTTTCACTTGCAGCCATGTGACCCTGCCATTTGCCTGAGTACTGCAACCCCAGAACCTGTGGCTTCATTTGGAAATGGTAGGAAGTGCCATGCCATGGAGCTCTTAGGGTCAAATGAGAGGAGGTGTGCAAGGTACCCTCAGATCAGGCGCGTGGTCAGGTTCTTATATACCTGCTCCTCCTTATCTCTCTGTTTGCACACACCTGGGGCTGTCTCGGGACACAGAAAGAAGACTCGCTAAGTGTTGTCCCGAACCTAAGGTGTGTTTGGTAACTTCTGCCAGCCTTAGCACTCCTCTCTAGAGTGACTACCAGATCCTGTTGTGTGGGGAGCAAGTGTTGGAGAGTGCCAGTGGTATGGGCTGGGGACCAGTGAGAGATCTAACCTGGGGTGATGTGCTTGGGGTGTAAACACTTTCAGTCTGCATCTGACTACAAGGTATGTTTGCAGCCTTTGACTTCTTTGGGAAAAGGCACATTGGTTATTTAGTTTTGATTTCTTTGGAGAAAGGCTTTGCACTTGCCCAGCTGTGTGAGTAGGGTGAGTGTCAGTGACTTCTTTTCCTTTAGCATAGAGCTCCTTAACCTCAGCACCATTGTCATTTTGGGTTGGACAGCTTGTTTCAGAAGGCTGTCCCATGCAAGTAGGATGTAGCATTTCTGCCTTCTGGATGCTGGCAGTGTCCCTTTCTTAGTTGTGACAGCCAACAATGAATGTTTGTGTAGATTGACAATGTCCACTGAGGAGGGAGGGACCACCTTCGTGTGTTCTCTGTAACAGTTCTGAAGTCCTGGTAAGATAGTCTTAGTGGTGAATGGCCATTCCTCCATTGCTGTAAGATCAACTTGCATTCTCTGCAGTAGGACAGCAGCCTAGTTAGCAAGAACACACACATGGGACAGATGTCTCAGAGCGGCTTCCTGTCTGGCTCCCCTGCTCCTTTAAGTGAGTGTCTTGCAGTGTGAGTCCAGCATTGGATTCTTAACAATTGGTATTGGATGCCTCTGCTCCATTTCTCCTGTGTTCCTAGCCTCAGTTTCCTCCTCTGCTAAGTAGGGATGCCTGATACTTTTATACCTTGCTTGGGGTGGGACAGGAAGCCTGTGTTAATGTGACAGGATGGTTTTGAGCTCTGCTGTGGGCATGACGGGGTGAAGGGGAGACACATAGTTACCAGGAGCTGTGAGGCCAGACTGCCAAGTTCCACACAGGAGATACGCCCTGTCAAAGGGAGATCTCATTACAAGAGGCTCACTGCCAATCCCCCCCCCCCCCCCCCCCCCCCCCCCCCCCCCCCGTTCAGCCCTAAGAGTGTTTGGAGGCCTCAGGGCATACAACAGGAGAGAGTGCTTTCAGAGCCTGTGATGCTGGAGGATGCAGGAATGTGACAGGAGGAGAAACCCACTTAAAACTGTGCTACCAGCCAGTGAAGCTGGATTGGCTTTCTGGAAACTCAATGTTCACATAATTTATCAGAATCCAAAAGAGACCGTCTAGCACAGCACTAGACAGACTCGATCAGGACACCACCCAGATTCCAGGAGGTCATTCTGTGGTATCACCCGACTGCCATGAGGGTGTGCTGGCCTCTTGTTTCTCTTTTACAGTTATTGAGTCCATTTTAGAGATGAGGTGCCCAGAGGCAAAGGAACTGGCCCAGAGCCAGCTGTGTGGCTATTGTGCAATCTTACTTTTATTACTTACTCATTAACAGCAACTTAGCTTCCAAAGCCTAAATTTTCTCACAGGCCAAATGTGGCTAATAAACACCTCAGAGGATTTGATCTAGATTCCATGAGAATCTAGACTACATGAGCCCCCAGCACACAGAAAGCACTCCATAAATGTCAGCTGCTCCTGTTGTTATTGTTTCAAATACCAGTGATAGCAGAGGCACCTGCTTTGATGAGGTTTTCCAGGAACACAGTAAGGCTTTGCCCCAGCCTGTGTTCTATCTCAGGCCTGGTCAGTAACTGTTGAGGAGGTGCAGCTGCCAAGGGATGAGGTGGGGGTGGGTAGAGTGGAAAGGACAAAGAACCCTGAGATTCAGGAAATCAGGCAAGGCCTGCCCTCCAGGATAGAACATGTGATCTCGTGGTCTGATCGGCCTCGCACAGGCTGAGCTCATTGCCAGGCAAGTGGGTAGGTAGTTAATGATTGCTAGACAAAGAATGTCTGAATTGGAAAAAACCTTGGGCATATGAAGCTAGGAAAAGCAGATGGTTCCTAGTTTGTGCCCATCTTGAAATGGTTGATAGTGACATCTTGGTCCCTGAATTAGAAGGGATTCTTAGGCTATTTGGGCTTTCCTGGTTTGATACAACGGAATGCTGGGATTGATTAGTCATGTCTGCATGGCCACAGGGGAGGCAAAGGGTGGTATACCTATTTGCTGAATTTGATTATAGTTGATGGCTAAGACTTGCCTTCTAGAGTTGTAGTCTCAACCTTCTTAATGCTGTGACCCTTTAATACAGTTCCTCATGTTGTGGTGACCCTCAACCATAAAATTATTTTCATTGCTGTAATTTTTTCATAACTGTAATTTTGCCACTGTTATGCAGGTGGTCTTGGGCAAACCCTATGAAAGGGTCATTTGATCACTAAAGAGGTCATGACCCACAGGTTGAGAACCACTGCTCTAGAGGGTCACCCACCAAATTGTAAAATTGTAACTATCTCCTTTATTAAGGAATTGCATAAGAATGTTCACTTCATGCTGGGCATGATGGTTTGTGCCTATAATTCCAGAACTTGGGAAGTTGAGGCAGGAGAATTTTGAGTTTGAGGCTAGTCTGGGTAAGTAATAAAGATGAGAAAATGAAGCAGGATAATGAGATAGAGAGGCCTGAGTGACAAGGAGCCAGGAGAGCTGTGAAAGAACACTGTAGCAAGACACAGGCCCCAAGGGTGAGGGGCCAAGTCAGCCACAATTGAGCAGGTGACAGAAGTCTTGAAGGGGCAGGGGCTGAGTTGAGACTGGTGGGGAGGAGAGGCTGGATCAGGATCAGAAGTTGTGGGTCTCAGCACTGTTCAGATCCATAGTAAGAGCAATGTGAAGCCATGGAAAATCTTAGGAAGTGGAACAACACAATTCAATTCGTGGGATCCGTGGAGAAGGGTAGGTGGGAGCAGTGGAAGGGAAGGACCAAGACCTAGCACCTGATAAATGTGTGATGTTTTAGTCCCGAGTCTCTGCATCTTCCTCCTTTGTCAACAGTGCTATAGAGCTCTGGACAGCCATGCTCCTATTTGAACCTCATTTCTGAAAGAGATTTGGCTCCCATGATTCTCAGTCCTGGCTGTATATTAATATCACACGAGGAGTTTGGGAAACCCAGATATCCAGCGTCACTTGGTCTCATAGAGGGCATCTAAATGGAACCTTTCAGTGGCCCCACAAGTAGCCTTAGTTGAGAAGCGGCCCACCACAAGGAGCTCTGAAGGCCTGTCCACTCCGGAGTGTGATTCTAACTCGGGGAGTCACACACACACACACAGCGTGGAGCAGGAAATATAGCTTAGTGACACAGTGCTTGTCTCCCATGTGTGAGGTCCTGGGCTCAGTCTCAAAATAAAATTCAAAATAAAATAAAATAATGCATTCCCTTTACAGATTCCTCCTCACTGAAGGCTGAAAGAAAGGGCACCTCCTCAAGGCTGAAATTCAAAAAGCAAACTTTGTGTGTGTGTTGTCTGCTTGCTACGGTTCTGTGGATGTCAGGAGGACAACTTCCTGGAGTCTGATCTTTCCTTCTACCCTGGGTCCCGTCAGATTGTCAGGCTTGGCTGCAAGAGTCACCATACTGACTCACACCTGCCTTTCTTAAGAGCATGGGTTCTGAGAATTGAACTCAGGTCTTCCTTCTTGCATAATACAGCATCTCCCCAGCCTCTGACTGTGGTTTTTTAACAGCTGTGGTACACTGCAGAGTAGATGTGCTGAAATCTACTTAACCTTTCTCCTGTTGGCATTAAGCAACAGGCACATTTTCACCGTTTTTAGTAGTGCAGGCCTTCTCACCTTCTCTGTGAAGTAGAGATTACTCAGAATTAATTTCCAGACATTTTCTTTATATTTGACTCTACTTGCCAAGCAAATTCCCATGAGAGATGGTTTGTCTACCAGACCATCAGAATGCACGAGACTGTCTGTTTCATGATGCCTACACTGGCACTGGGTGTTACTGTTTTTTAAAACAGGTTTTTAAATTTAATATTCACATTTTCAGACTTGCCAGCTGTGTGGTGGCTGCTTCACATTACTTTCTGACCATATGTGACTCAGATAGAATCAGTTTTATGTGACTCATATAAAATCAGTTCTGTCTGTTTTGTGTGACTTTTTTTGGGTGGGGGGAGCAGAATTGATACATGATTCTGATTTAGTTATTTTTCTAGTGTGCATTTGTAGTGGAGTGTATGTATGTTTGTGCGTGTATGTATATTTGCCTGAGTGCCTTGTGTAGAGGCACTTAGTTTTTGAAACAGTCTTCCACTAAACTTGAACTTGCCATTTTGGCTAGTTTAGCTGGCCAGCAAACCCTAGAGTCATCCTTCCTCCACCTCACAGTGCTGGGATTACAGATGCGTACCTCAGATGCGTACCGCCGCTCCCGGCCTTTCTGCAGGTTCTAGGATTTTAATTTAGATTTTCATGCTTGCACAGAAAGCACTTTAACCACTGAACTATCTTCCCAGACCTCCGCTTCCCAGTGCTCAAGGAAAATGTCTACTTTAAAACAAGCAAAAGAACATGATCTGCACTTATCTGGGGTTACCTAGAAAAATTGTCAACGGAGCCAGAATCAGCTGGCCAAGTGTTATATTACCTGGCTGCAGTGTACATCAGCTGTGCCCATCTCATTTTCAGAGTTTGCGTGAGGAGTCCTGTTATCTAGCATCTAGCTTTCAAATAATGTGATTGGTAGTGTCTGCAGAATGGAATATGGCTGAACACCTGCTAGCCATCCGTTTTGGCCTCCCTAGGTGAATCTCCAGAGGTCATCCTTCACTCCCACAGTGTCAGAGAATACTGAGGTCAAATTCCAGCTCTACCCTTGCTGCCTGACCTTGATCAAGCCCCTCCTGTCTTCTGAACCGACTTCTAGGATCACCCTTAACTTTTCCCACCTTTGAAGAAATCTTGTCATCAAAGATTTAGCACAGGAAGTCTTGGACATGGCTGTTGTTGGTATTGACCTAACCTCATATGGCCTGGGGATTGGGGATAAAAGGGAAGGAAAGGGACTAGTCTGTACTTCTTTTCTGTAGCAGGTTCCAGTTTATTTGGAGGGATGAGCTGAACTGACAGGAGACAGCTTTAACTCATAGTATGGGCTTCAAGACACAGAGGCAAGAGTGAGGCCAAGGGAGTAACCCAGCAGCTATCCTTGCTACCATTACTGCTGCTTTGGGTGAATGTTAGGAGCCTAGACCCACAGTTTGGAAGGCTCATTTGGGGTACAGTGGAGGGTCATTCCTTGCAAATTCAGAGTCTGTACGGCAGGAGAGGCTTGCACTGGACTTGAATATCAGGTACCTGTATGATTTAGACTACTCACAGAGGCATCATGGGAGTTTTCTTATCATGTTGTACATCGTAGTCATTTGTTTTATTTTTAATGGCAGTTGAAAAAAAATAGTTTCATCCAGATATAATTCACATACAATACAAGTCAGCCCTTTAAAGAGGACAGTCTCATTTTTTTTAAATTATATTTAGGGCTGTACAACGATCATCACTGCCAAATTCTTGAGTTTTCTCATTACTCCCAAAGGAAATCCTGTATCCATTGGAGGTCACTTCCGATTCCCTAGCCCCATCAGCCACTCCTTTTTTTTTTCCTTTCTTTCTTGTGAGTTTGCCTAATCTGTGTTTGTGTAAACAGAATCAAACAACATGTGCCCTTCGTCCTTTATGTGGCCCTCTTAGGGGTATACATTGGTTTTGATTATCTTTCATGATGGGTAGACACTTGATTTTTGCCCCTTGGCTGTTAAAGATGAAACTGCTGTGAACACTTTTGCAAGTTTTTATATAGATGCCAGCTTACTTTAAAAAAAAAGCCTTTTTGTATCCATGTGTATGATGTATATGGTGTGTGTGTGTGTGTGTGCACACATGAGTGTATGTTACAGCACATGTGTGGAGTCAGGGACAACTTCTGGTGTCCATCCTAACCTTCCACCTTGTTTGAAGTAGTCTCTCAAGGTGAGCTGGCCTGAGAGCTTCTGGCCATTCTCTGGTCTCTGCTTCCCATCTTGCTGTTGGAACATTGAGATTATAGACCCACACTACTACGTCTTAATGCTTACATAGCAAGTGCTTTACCGACTGAGCCATCCCCAGCCTTAGACATAGGTTTTCAGTCTAGGAAGATTTAAGCCTGTAAAGTCAGTGAAGGTGACTGGGGCCTTTGGAAGGGTGGCTGCTAAAAAGCTGTGTGGATGCGCCCTGGCTCCTTTGAAGTGATTCTCTGAGGCAGGGTCTGTTCTTTCCCCTTTACAGATGGGTCTGCTAAGCCTCCATGAGGTTGCCTAAGCTGCACAGTTAGAAAGTGGCTGAGGCAGACATGGCTTGGCTGTTAGACTTCCTGTAACTATGCAGCCCCAATAGGCTGGCCAGGAACCTAGAGGAGAAGCCTATTGCAGAACCAGCAAGTGGGTCAGGGTGGCATGCATGTGTTGCTAGGATTGGTTATTGAGTAAGGAGAGATGTTGGGGGAAAGCCCCAGCATGACCTCCTGTGTGGTTGTGACTGGAGAAAGTGTCCTACTTTAGAATCATGATAGAGGTTGGATTCTTGGGGTATCCTTTTCAACCTTGGATGATCTTGTCTGTTTACTTTGAATATTACCTTCCACATCTGGAACCCAAGGCTTTTATCCTGGCTTCTTGCTTCCCCCAAGACTGGTGAGAATAAGGGAATGGGAGAAGGAGGGAGAAAGGAGAGAGATGGGAGAGAGAGAGAGAGGGATGGGGAAGGACTGATGGGAGAAGTGGTTGGGGGAGGGAGGTGGGGGAGGAACTTACAGGAATCTGCAAAGCTCAGTGATGGTCCAGTGGACAGAAGGCAGTTAGGGAGGAACTATAGCAGGTGTGGGCAGATGGCCTGCCGGTTTGGGAGGCCATTGCTTGCCCACTTTGGGGGTTCTGGAACCTGCCAAAACTCCTGCTTTGAGCTGGCTGTAACCCAGCAGCTATTGATTTTTCCTGGTATTTGAATGTGAGCCTTTGTCTCTGGGAAGAGCACAGCCTGCAGTGCTGGCAGCCTCCCCCATTCTAGATCACCCTCATTCTTACCTGCCTTCACCTCCACTGCTAGTGAGGCTTTCCAGGGCTCTGGCCATCCCCTAGTGGCCTGGCCTATCTGGACTGGCCTCTCTGTGGTTCAAGTGGTTGACTGTGGCCTTTATCGCTGACGAGCAGCTTCCCTGGATTTTGTGAAAAGCTTGTCAGAGAGTAGAGACAGAAGCTTCTCCTTGGAGGGGGTGTCACGATGACTAGTCTTGTTCTGATGCCACTATTTTGCAGATTGTTAAGAATCAGTCACTTTTTTTTTTTTTAAAGTATGATGAACACATTTGTCTTAATATGAAAAGCCAGACTTAAATGATGCAAATTAGATGCTTTTTTAAAACACAAAGCCAGAATTCTCCCCCTATACCTGAATCAGCATGCAATTGGTCTTTTGTGTTTTCCCTAATTCTACTCAGTGCCCCCCACATGGGACAGAGGTGGGCGCCCTTCCTGCTCTGCGCTTGCTGTCTTTGCTCTTGGCAGCAGCTGCTTGGTCAGGAGCTGCATTTAAGAGTGTGAGTTATGAATATGTGCCCTGTACATTTATAAAAGTGGTCAGACCCAAGGTCCTGATGCTAGCAGGAAGGGGCCTTGATGATGTATTTTACAGATGTTGACATCAAGACTTGCAGAGGGGAAGTGACTTGCCCAAGGCCACACAGCTCCTCCAAGAGTGCTCTTCAGCCTTCTGACTTCAGCCACTTATCCCTCTGACCTGCTCTCTCAGATATGAAAGTTCTGATAGTACACATTCAGCATGTTCAGGGAACATACCTGCTTTTGACATGTTTTTGAGAGATGCTGAGTTGAGCTCTGGAGTTGAATTACAATGTATGCCATTCCTTTGGGAAGATCGAAGGAGTCTGTTGGATTCCAGAGACCCTACCATTTCCTTTCCAGCATTAGAGGGGAGGAAGGCTGGCCATGGCTGACTCAGTTTGTGCTCACACTTAGCATATCTGCTCTCAGTATAAAAATCAACCCAATCACCGGATGAACTTAAGCTGGCAAAATGGGGAAGTTGAGTTTGGGAGGTAGATTAGGGAAGAAAAATAGTTCCTTCTATATTAAAACTTGCTGACATAATACTGAAAGTCATTGTCCCTACTCATCCTTGGCTGAGATAGGTCACACTATGGGTGGTATCAGAGATGCAGTGTTTCCCCCTGTGAGAATAAATTGGGATGAACTAGGGTGGGTTTGCCAGTTAGAAAAAGAAACTGAGCAGTGGGTATACCTCAGTGGTACAGAGCTTGCCTAGCAGGCAGAAAACCCTGGCATTCATCAGCAGCACTTCAAAAACCAGACAGAAACAAACAAACAAATGTTCCCTTGAGCACATGTGTTGGGAATAGCCTCCATAAAGCAGCAGGGATCACTGACACTGGAGACTAATACACAGTCCTGACACCTACTTTGAAGGATGGTTGAAAGATGTAAGAATATGCTTTTGAGAATTTTAAAGCTATATGCTAAAACATAAACTATAAACCTAAGACAGTGGTTTTCAACCTTCCTAATGCTTCAGCCCTTTAATACAGTTCCTCATGTTGTGGTGACCCCCCCAACCATAAAGTTGTTTTCATTGCTGTTTCATAACTGTAATTTTGCTACTGTTATGAATCCTAACGTAAACATCTGATATACAGATGGTCTTAGGTGACCCTTGTGAACCCACGGGTTGAGAACCACTGACCTAAGAGAAAACTGAGGAGCCACTGAGCTTGACAGTGTGCCTGGAATTGGTAAGAGGTGCTGCTCTCTAATGTGGTGCTTGGAGTGAGTAAGGCAGGCCTGGCTGAACAAACTCCTTAGCCCTTCCCAAGCCCAAACTTCTTATCTACAGGACTAACCTGGTGCCTTCTCCCTTTGACACATCTAGCCTTTCCGAGGAAGGCTTTTGTGACTGTACTCTGTCTGGGAGCTCCCTGGTTTAGTCAATGCATTGTGGCTCTGATTGTACCAGACCAAGCCCTGTCTGCTGCTGTAAACCAAGAAGGCTCCCTCTGGTTGGCACACAAGATGCCCACATACATACCATGAGGGTCAGTGCACCAAAGTACTTGTACATACATTGTCTTATGCTTATTGTGTGTGTCTGTGCTTTTAAAATATTAACTTAATCCTCACTACAGCCTGATAAGGGATCCACACTTTAAAATTTTCCTTTGTGAATTGAGGAATCTGATATGCTCAGCAACTTGCCAAAGGCCAACTAATGGTAGAACTGGATTCTCACCCTTGGGGAACCAGGCTGGGCAATATCAGAGCTAGATTCTAACTCATAGAGTGGCCAGTGATTCTTCTTCTTCATTTTCCTTTGTCCTCTAGAAAAGCTGAAAATATAGATTAAAAAATGTTAAATCCTGATATTTTTCCTCTGCTGAAGATTAAACACATTGTGTACAGATGCTCTACTAGTGAGCTGTCTTGTCTTTAGCTCCTCCTTTTTTCTGTTTTTCAAGACAGGGTTTCTCTGTTGTAACCCTGGCTGTCCTGGAACTCACTCTGTAGACCAGGCTGGCCTTGAACTCACGGAGATCTGCCTGCCTCTGCCTCCCAAGAACTGGGATTAAAGTCATGCGCTGCCACTACCACCCAGCTTTAGTTTTTCTTTTTAAAATTAAGACTAAAGGGACCGCTTAGTAGTTAAGAACACTGGCTGCTCTTACAGAAGATCTGGGTTCAGTTTCCAGCACCAACATGATCGCTCACAACCATCTGTAGCTCTAGTTCTAGAGGACCCTATAACCCCTTCTGATCTCTGTGGGTACCAGGCATGTGCACGGCAAACATATATGCATGAAGGAAAAGCACTCAAATATGTAAAAGTAAATAAAAAACTAAAAAAAAAAAACCACTTTACTAAAACCTTTTTTACTTTAAAATTTGAAGTAATCTCTCAAAATTTGCAAAAACAGCATTTCCCAAATGTCTTTTTGTGAAACTTCCCCATATTATACAATATGTGAAATAATCAAAACCAGGGAACTAATAGTATCGATGTATAATAAACACATCTGTAGACCCTGTTCACGTTTTCCCATTGTCTCATCAGTGGCCTTGTCCTGGTCCGAGGTGTAGTGTCGAAGCTTACATCATGTTGAGCTGTCCTGTCCTTCAGTCTTCTGTCTGTACTGGATATGGCCGCGGAGAAAGGAAGAACATTACATGGGCCAACAGCACTTCTGAAATCTAGCATGGTGTGGGAGTGGGGCTCAGGCTTCTGCTTTGGAGTACAACTGCCCCCCTTTTTTTTTTTTTAACACTGCTTACTCAACACAACAAAAAAGCATTTGTGGGACTGAGGAGATAGATGGCTCAGTGGTTAAGAACTTGCTATGTAAGTGTGACGCCTGGAGAACTCATATCAATGCTGGATGAGTGGAGGCCTGCATGTAATTCCAGCCTCCGAAGGCAGAGACAGGATCTCCAGAACAAGCTGGACTTACCAGTGAGCTCTGGGTTTGATTGAGAGACTCTGTCTCAATGAATAAGTTGGAAGAGCAATTGAGGATTCCTGATTTCAACCTTAGGCTTCTACATGCATGCACAGACATGTGCAGCTTCAAACATGTACTCTGCTAACCACACAATGTGTGCAAACATACACACTAGAGAGAGAGAGAGAGAGAATGAAAAAGAAAAAGAAAATCTTGAAGACCCTACTCAGCCTTCATTGGAGAAGGTATTTCCTGGCCACACCAATTTTGTTAGGTCAATTGGAGTCAACACTTTTTTTTTCTTTTCCCTTGAGATAGGGTTTCTCTGTGTAGCCCTGGCTGGCCTGGAACTCACTCTGTAGACAAGGCTGGCCTCAAACTCAGAGATCCGCCTGCCTCTGCCCCAAGTGCTGGAATTAATAGACCTGCGCCACCACCACCCGGCTGAGTCAGTACTTATTTTTGCTTTTTGTTGGGCCCAGCTCTGAAGTTAACCAGGGAGGAGGATGGGATGGATGCCTAATCTGTGACTTGTGTCAGGTGACATGCTAAGCTCTTCTTCACAGATACCTTTTGTGGAACTCTCAGGCAATCTGAGGCTGTGTTGGGCCGTTTCATTTTACAGATATGGAAACCAAGACTCAGAGGAATCTAGTGACTTCCTGGGATCACAACAGGAGAGAAGCTTGGGTCCGAGAGTACCAAGCCTCGGGTATACTTTTTCCTACATGGGAAGGTGAAAACTGACTTATTTTAGTTTTTTTTTCTTTAATTAAGTTTATTGTTATTAGGGGAGAGAATGAGTTTCATTCTCTCTCTCTCTGTGTGTATGCTGTGTGTGTGTAGTTTGCTCTCATTTTCTGCCTTCCGTGGGTTCTGGGAATTGAATTCAGGTCATCAGACTTGCGTTGTTAGGCAGCAAGTGCCTTTATCTGCTGAGCCATCTTGCTGGGGCCCTTGATTTTAATTTTTCAAAATACTTGCTTCAAGAAGGTTCTGAAGCCAGGTTGTTACCCTAGCACTTAGGAGTGTGAGACTAGCCTAAACTAGATGGAATGCTGTGCTTTAAAAAGCACAGCCAAAACAAAAACCCAGAAAAGAAAGTTCAGTCAGGAAGGTTTTAGGGCAGCTCTTGGAAGTGGCAGAGAGCATTTGTCCCCATCCATGCATGATTCAGGTGGCTCTGTGTGTATGCCTGTGTGTTCCCCATGACTACACATGAGAGGAGATCTTTGAAGTGTAGCCTTCCGGGGGCCACTGAGGTACGTGCCAACTGCTGCCCCGCTTCTGCTCTCTTTTCTCTTTTGGGAATGCTTTTGAGTAGCACCCTTGCAGATCAGCTTGTTTGGATCCACACCCTCTCACTAAATGGTGCTAATTGAATTAAGCCACAGCTCTAAGGTCACGGTTCAAAGATGACATCTGGGAGTCTGTGTCAAAGATGTGGTACCATATTCCAGTAGCCCAGATGCTGACCACCAGGCCTGTTGATTCAACAGGATTTCCATGAGCACATGCCTCACGCTGTTCTCGTCCAGTGCCAGGGGAGTGAAGGTATGGGACAGTATCCCTCATAGTAAGCACCCATTATCCAGAGGGGTTGTATGTAAAGGCATATGTGGGTCATCCGCTCATCTGCACCACAGCAGGGGTAGACTTGGAGGAAGGATGTTCCAGGATGCAAAGACAACATAGGTAGACAAGTTGAGAGAGACAAAAGTTATCTATGGAGGGGTCCTTGGGAGGTGAGACTTCCAGGGTGAGCCTGGCACCTTGCCTGGGGCTACACACTGGAGCTGTTTACAGCTTTTTCAAGTGTGCATTGAGGATGTCAGTCTCCACAGTGGAAGGTCAAGTTCCATGTGGTCTCATCACATGCACCTACAGGCTACCTTCATTTCTTCCAAATACATAGACTGGATATCTAGAACTAATGGTACCATGGATCCGGTGGCTGTGTAGGGTTCCCTTAGACATGACTGCAAGCCTAAGCCTTGTAGCATCCAGGGATTAGAGGTCAAGGCCAAATTCTGATTAGAACTTGGGTACTTGAAGGATCGAAGGCAGTTACTAAGTGGACCCCAATGAGTGAGTGGGTCTGAGAACCTGCTGGGCAGTTAGGGAGATGAGGGTGTCCCTCCCCCTTCCTCGATCCCCAAGGGTTTGGTAAGCACTTGTCAATCATTTTCTTCCTGGTGAAGGTCCATGGCGTACCCAGGAGATCTGTACTTACTGTGTGTATGTGTGTGCAGGAGCCCATGCTCATCATTTGTGTGGCCTGACCTCCCGGTTCTCTGGGCCTGGGTGGTAGCTGCAGCTTATGGAGATAGGCAGCAGTGAGTGTGGTCAGCTGTGTGGGTAAATAAGCTGTAGCATAGGGAGGGAACTAGTTGCTAGGCGCCTCAGGGCTTAGTAAGCTAAACAGAACCATGTGACACATCCTGTGGGCAGAGACTCATGGACATGCACCCAGATCCCTCCTGTCCTACCCACTTCAAAGAAATTACCTCCCTCCCTGGGGTTGATTGGGCTCCCAGTCTCTGAGATCTTGGCTTTTGATTTGGGGTGTTTCTGCATTCAGATGGCCTGGGTCATGAGCCTGGGAGTTGACTTTGCTGAAGTTGGACTTAGCCAGAAGGTTTTGGAATGTTCAGGCGCAGCCTATTGTCTGTCCTCTGTCCAGATGAAGGACACTGTTAGGTTGGAAGGATCCATCTCATTTGTGTCCCCAGGTTAAAAGGTGGTGGTGGTAGGGCTGGTGTGGAGAGGGGATTGCCTTTGCTCTTGTGCTGTTATGTGAGAGCTGTTGTTTCTGGGTGGGAGCTCCCTTTCCTCCTTAGAACCATTTAGAGTCCCCTGGGGTTGAAGAACTGTTTAGGTCTATCTCATTCTTTGAGGAAAAAGAATTTATTGAGCACCCATGATATGTTAGTGACTAATTTAGAAGCCTGGGCTACATCAATATTCAGTTCAGACTAATATTCTTTCCCTGGAATAATTTACATTCATTCTAGTGGGAGGGATTACCTGATATCTATTAAACACCTACTATGTGTTCAGGCATGTTGAATTATCTTGCTTGAGCCTCATATAACCTGGTGAAATACATGTATCATTTTTTATTTTATTTCTTTTTAATTATATGTATGTGCGTGGGTATGTGCACATGAGTCTAGGTGCCACTGGAGGCCAGATGAGGGCATCAGATCTCCTGGAGCTGGAGTTACAGGTGGTTGCGAGCCGCCCAGTATGGGACTCCTGTAGGAACAATGCACACTCTTACGGTTGGAGGTATCTCTCTGGTCCCCAGGCACCATTCTAAAGCTTGGGTGACTGAAGCTCCGAGAGGTTCAGGACTTGTCTAGTTTGGGTGAATCGTTCTCTTTTGGCTTATGCCTCTGACTTGTGAGAATTGGTGGTGAGATAAGCAGTGCTTTGGAGGAGACTCTAGGGTCTGGTATAGGGATGCTGTAGGCCTTGCTGATGTGAACCCACTGCATCCCTTTATGAGGTCTCGTGGAGAATTTCCCCAGACCTTGAATCAAACAGGGAAAGCCATGTTTTTTCAGAACTGCTGGGTTGTTTTCATGTTCCAGGAACCCGGCATCTTGTGACTGATCATGTTTCTCACTGGCTTTGTTTACTAAGTACCTCAGAACTAGATTTGTTGCCTATCTTGACACTTCTGCAGGAAGAGAGCATATGGCACTCATTTCTAGGTGCTAATCCCTTCCCTGGCTTTATTATTTTTCCTACCCTCATCTTTTGGCTTGATTCCTTTGACTGTTCATTTGGGGTGTGTGTGTGTGTGTGTTTGGTTGGTATTATTTTAGTCACTGTAAATACTTGATAAGATGGGGCTGGATTCTTCTAAGATTTAAATGCAGTGGTTAAGACGATAGGGACCTGGGTTCCCACACAGCTGTCCTGGCTTGGGCTCCAGGCTCTGATTTTTTTTTTTTTCCCCAATCCGAAGCTTCAGGTTCCTTCGTAGTGGGAGCTAGTCTGTTTGGCTTTGCAGCTTTCCTTTTGTGGGTTCCAGAGGAAGCTGGTCTGGCTGCATTGGGTGTCTTTAGTGGTTTGAATTGACTTGAGTGTCATATACATGGCTCTGGGATGTAGCGTCTTTCTCAGCCTCAGCCTGGAAAGATACTGCTGGTCAGTTTTGTGTTTGACACCAGCTAAGGTCATCTGTGAAGAGGGAATCCTAAGATTGTTCCCAGGCAAGCCTGTGGGGCATGTTCTTGATTAGAGATTGATATAGGAGGGGCCAGCCCGTTATGGGCAGCGCCACTCCTGGGCATGTGGCCCTAAGTTGTATAAAAATGCAAGTGAGCTAGCAATGAGGAATAAGCCAGTAATCAGCATAGCTCCTTGGTCTCTGCTTCAGTTCCTGCTTCCAGGTTCCTGTCTTGAGTTCCTGTCCTGATATCCCTTCATGCTGGACTATAAGCTGTTAGATGAAGTAAGCCCTTTCCTTTCCAAGTCTGTCACAGTAATAGAAAGCAAACAGGGGCAGACATGGTGACTTCTAACTACTGCTTGCAAGGCACCAGCCTCTATATGGGAACCAGCACTGTCCCATTCACAGTCCTCAGCAGTGTAGAGTAGTGGGGAAAAGGGTACTGATAAAGAAGCAGGCCTAAAGAGGTTCAGCTTCTCCTGCTGAGGTAATGGCCGAGGCTGCATCCCAGTATATCAGCTCCCTGGCAGTTGCTAAGCCAGTGGGAGCTCAGTGAGCCATCTGAGAGACTGCAGGAAAAGCATGGGAAGAGTTTAGGATTTGTGCTGGCCACTACTGTACGTGAAGAGGATGTTCTTCTTTAAGATAAAATGTGTGCTTAAATCCCTGCCCTAGTGACCTAGCACTGCTGTGAAGAATCCTTGTTTACACACACTAAAGAAGGTGAAGCAGTTAGTTCAAGGTCACAGACATTAGGTAGCAGAGCCTTGGTGATGTTATATAATCACATAGGAAACAATCTGGGACTTTTTGGGTGGTGATGTGTGTGTGTCTGTGTGTGTGTGTAGTAGGCTGGTAGGGCCTTGGAGACCATCTGGGTCAGCGAGGTTGTGAGAACCTGAGACTTGGTTGGGTAAGAGTCCTGGGAAGCTGAATTTGTCATTGGGTTTGTCACTGCAAGACGTCAGTTCAATACTGTGCCTGTGGGGGGAAATGGAATCGGATGCAGGGATACATGGGCTTCAGAGGTTCATGTGGGTCTTGTCTGTGAGAGCAACGCAACCTGCTGCCCTTAGCTGCGTGTGTGCACTGGATAGAGAGAGCCTTGCACTGCTATCCAGGGCCTAGCTCACAGCCTGTCCTGTGGAGGGACAGACAAGGGACAACTCAGTGTGTTGCACTTTAGAGAGCTCTGGGAGGTGACACTAGGCTGTCAGTAAGACAGAACCATTGTCAACTCCTGGGAAGCTTGAGCACTATTTTGTAGCCCAGCCTAGTCTTGAATTTGTGGCAATCCTTCTGCCTCAACCTCCTGAGTGATGTGACTACAGATGGCTAGCCTCCATGCCCACTGAAGGTTTATAATTTTATAAGCTCTAAAGCATTTTAGAGATGCACACACAACAGCCCCCCCCCCGCCCCGCCCCATACTGACAAGAATAAATGCATAGAAATGGATAGATCTGCCAGACTGGAGCAGAGAAATGAAAGTGTATGCGAACGTGAATATGATTTTATTTCTTATAAAAATCTTTATATATGTTAATGTGGGTTTTGCCAAATAGAGGAAAGCATAAAACTGGACATGAAAGCACCTGTAATTCTAGCTAGCTCTATTAGTTAATATATTGGTGAAAACTCTCCCACACTTTTTTTTTTTTAAGCAACAACAACAACATAAAAAAGGAAACAAACAAACACACAGGGGTTTGCTGTGTAGCCCAGTCTGGTCTCAAAGTTGTGATCCTTCTGCCTCAGTCTTCTGAGTTCTAGGATTATATACTTGGATCATGCTCATGTTGGAGGCAAAGAGTTTATAGCCCTCTCATATTATGGAAGCTATTTTGTACCTTCTCTGCTCAGTCAGTTTGTTGAGAATTTGTTTTGTAAAGTCCTGATAGTGCTTGGCGTAAGTCACACATCTGGGATGCTGCTCATGGAGCTGACAGTGTGCCGGCTCTGCTGAGCCCAGGCCTGGGGTGACCATGAGAGGTGTGATGCCCTGAGGCTCTTCTGAGGTAGTTGGGGAAATTAAAAACAAACAAACAAACAAAAAGACCCAGGGCTGATGATTTGGCTCTGTGGGTTAGGGTGCTTCCTGCCTAGTTAGTGACTTGAGTTCAACCCCCTGAGCCCACGTGGTGGAAGGAGAGAACTGACTCCAGTGGTCACATATGCCGTGGTTGTGCCACTGGCTAACAGCAGATGCCTTTGTAGGTCAGAAATGAGTGCAGGAGAAACAGGTTGGGTGAGAACAGGGCCTTGAGTTAGTGCCAGCCAGTCGGGGGTGGGTAATCCCTGAGCAGATCTGAATGGTGGCTTCCTTTACTCTTGATGAGATTTGGATTTGAGTGTCAGCCCCTTTTATCAACAGTTTTGTTCTTTCCCTTGTACAAACTGACCAGTCTTTAGTCACATAAATGGCAGGTGCCCCTGGAGGGTTAGATATCAATGAGGGTGGAGCTGGGGCTTTCCTTCTGTCCCTCCTCTCTGCAGGGAGACTGGGAGGGACCAGGGGAGTCAGCTTGCCTGGGGTGTATATTTTTTTTTGACTCCCTGTGAATGGTAGTGAGACGGGAAGATGACGCAGGGAGAGAGAGAGAGGAAAGAGGGCTCTGGGACTGGGGCAGTGGAGGAGGGCTGTGGTGCTACTTCACCCTGCCTTGGGACTTGTTCAGGGTAGGATCACAGGGGCGGTGACGAGGGCCCTTGGCTTGTGTGATAGCATCGGAGAAACTGGCCTACCTGCTTGTTTTCCTTCTTCCTGGGTATACGCTCATAAACATTCCTGTCCAGGCCAGAGACTTGCCACCATATCGGTCTAGAACTACTGGCTACCCTGTAACTCTGCTTCCTTCTCTGAGCTTGAGAAGATTGTTGGAGTAGAGTGATAAGCCTTAGGAAGGGCCACCCTGTCAGATTTGTTTAGTAGACTCTTGCCCAAGTCTAAAGTAAAGTGACCCAGGTTGAAGGATAAAACGAGGCTGTGATGGATATTTTTGCCAGGGTGTCAACAGTGTGGCTTTTTTATCTGTGCCCGAGTGACATTTAGTCAGCACTCTACTCTCGTGTAGTACTGAATGCTATCAGATTCCCCCTCCCTCCTTCTCTCCTTCCTTCCTGCTCCCCCCCCCCCCTTTGAGACAGAGTCCTGCTAGCCCTAGTTGACCTGAAACTAGCTAGTAGATCAGACTGGCCTTGAACTCACAGAGATCGGCCTGCCTCTGCCTCCAGAATGCTGGGAGTAAAGGTGTCTACCATTATGTCTGGCTCGTCCTCTTTTGTTTCTTAACAATATGAGGAAAAGTTGATTTGCTTTTAGAAATCAGCATCTTACCTGGGCATAGTTTTGTACGCCTTTAATCCTAGTGCTTGGGGGCAGAGGCAGGTGGATCTCTGTGAGCTCAAGCCCAACCTGGTCTTCATATTAAGTTTCCTGTCAGCCAGGGCTACATAAAGAGACCCCATCTCTCAAAAAACAAAATCACAATAACAAAATAAGAAAACAAACAAACAAACAAGGATCAAGGCAGGAGAGTTGAAAGTTTGAGGCCAGCTTGGGCAACGTAGTGAGACACTATCTGGGGAAGAAAAGAAAAAAAAGAAAAAATAAGTCAGTGCGTAAGCATGCTTGTTCACACTACCCACAATTGGGAGATTAACATGGTTCAGAATTATCGGTCAGTGTTTGTGTGTGTGCATAGCAGTAGTCCTGGGTGGTGGTTATGTGTTCAGCTAGGCACAGAAGAGGAACCATAAATTTTGCAGGAAAGGTTTGTTTTGGGACTCTGTTATATTTGCTTTGCCTTACATATTGTTTAAAAGAGGGCTTTTTTTTTTTTTTTTTTTGTTAAAGGAAAAGGAACTGTGTATTTGAGATAAGGCATAAAATAAGGTGAAATAAATAATTGGGTTTGGTGGCTATCAAAGGCACATTATTTCTGAGATCACCATGTTTCTGCACGGTTCCAATATTTATACAGAAATCAGAGAATACAAAGTGCAGACATGTCCTGAGATCTTGGTTGAATTTTCATTTATAATAGTGTTCTTTTTCCTTTGTTTCCCCGAGCTGAGTTTGGTGATATTTCAGGAGGGTTCAGCCAACGGCTCTCCAAAGACAATAAATATTGCTTTGTGAGGAGCTCTCCACCCTGTGCCTTACTTGGTGGCCATTAAATGGCAGCCAAATGTCACCCTCGTATGCAAATGTTGGGGTGGGCAGATTTGAGTCAGTTCCTTAGTTTTCGGCATGACATGCCATGTTGGTGGTGGTGATAGAGGGCGTTGGCCTGGCAGCTGGTGGGGACGCTTTTTAAGTTTCTTGCTCTTGTGGGGACTTCACTTGTCTTTCATATCACCTTGTTGGTGTGCCTCTCATTTTCTCAGCAAGTCATTTGGAGTTCTCAGGGCTAGTGAGAAACTTGTATACCTGCTTCCATGAAGCTCGTATCTGGATGATTTATAGCTGACCTTGGTGCTGTTGGCTGCAGAGCAGATGCCCACGTTGCATCTTGTTCGGTGCTGGATGTGGGAGCAGCTGAGCGGGTACCGGTTTCAAACTCCTCTGAAAACTACACTGCTGATCTTTCCCACAATTGCCAGCTTCCAGCTCGGTGCTTCCAGAAGCACCATTGCGTTGTATCTAGCACTAGGCTCTTCTTCCTGCCTCTCACTGGTGTGGAGGTGTTTGAGCTAAGAGCAGCATGGGGATAGAAACAATGACAAACCAAGGGATTTGGCTAACTCATCTGGCTTTATTTTGAGTTTCACATGCCAGAGTTGGGTGCAGAATGATGTTTGTTTTAAAGAATGAGTGGACATACCATTGTTCTTTGATGGGAGGGGAGGCCGGCCACAGCACAGCTGTTAATAAATGGTTAGGCTTTGCACCTCATCCCTTTCTAGAAGCTTTCACGGGGCATCAGATGTAGGAACGAAGCTAAAAATGAGTATGTTTCAAGTATAGCTGTATCGAGAATAGATCATAAAATTGAAGCTACTGTTTAGCTGATTGTGCAGGGCACGCTCCACACCCCAGGTGGCTAACACTTGCAGAAGTAAGCTAAGAAAGGTGCTTCCTGTGAACCCGGCACATTCAGTCTTTCATTGCAATTTCTAGTCATCATTTGTTTTTGTTTTTATTTTTTATCAGACTTTGCTTTTCAAGTGAATTCCTGTACGTATTTCATTTATCAGACAGTCTATGTCACCGTTCTCATTTCTGCCTAAAGTCAGCAAGTGCTTCCTTCTGTGGGATCCCTTGAGAATTTAGCCACGAGCCAGGCTGCCTGAGTTCAGACACCTGCTCTCCTGTCCTAGTTGATACTGGTTGAGTTATTTAACCGTTCTGTGCCTCAGTTTCTTACTCTGTATAATGGGGAGGATAGAATGTCTGTTCTCAGATTGCTGTGAGAATTAGACACGTCAGTTTATGTAAAAAGCTAAGAGGAGCTCAGGGCAAATGGTAAGTTTTATACATGTTGGTTTATGTAAGATGATTAAGATGCAGTGTAGGACAGAGAACAGCACTGGTCCAGTGAGTCTGGAATCTGGCTTTGCCTGTCCCTGGCAAACTGTGTGTCTGTGGCCAGATCCTTTCCTTTTCTTAGGTTCTGATTTCACATCTGTAAAATGAAAGACTTTTACTTGAACAGTACTTTTCTTAGACTCCACAGTAATGGTAAGGGCAGGAGGCAGCACCAGGACCAGGTGCCAGAAGCTCCTAGACTTCTGTGCCTGCTATAATGTCAAGGTTTATTTCACTTAATAGATTTTGGCTAGAGAGAAAGTTCTCTGTGTGTGTGTGTGTGTGTGTGTGTGTGTCTGTGGGAGAGAGACAGAGAGACAGAGAGAAACAAGAGTGTGGAAGTGGCTGAGTGAGATGTCCCAAAGACCCTTTGTGGAGAAGATACAAGAGGATGTGGGTGAGTCAAGGAGAGACTGGTAGTAGCGAATTGGGTAGGTATTTCTTGGGGAGAGGAATTTGAAGCCCTACGATCACATGGTTTGGCTTATAGCTAAATATAGTATGGAACGTAATGGTGGCTGTGCTAGCAATTTGTCCAAAAGTTAAGCAGTGATTTTCTTATTAGGGAGATGTTATTATAAGGTATCAGGTTTTTCATTTGGCTAAGGGGACCAGAGTTTCTGGGAGAGATCAAGGGGGTGGAGAACAGGGAGAAAACAGAATAAAAACTCAGCTTATAGATGGTCTCCCCATTTGAACAGAGCAGTGCTTGCCGGAGCCAGAGCTGGGGTGGAGGCCTTGCCAACAGTTCCTCTTGCTTCCCCCTTGCCTTTTCTCTCCTTTCCATTCTGATAATCACTAGGAATTTCCCGAAACCGGTTGCCCATTCACTCACTGGTATTATCACGCAGAGACGAGGAGCTAGCTGACTTGCCAAGTGGAAAGCCATTCACAGGCTAAATTTGTGGCTTTGAGTCCGATTGTTCCCTGGGCTTTAGAACTTTGCACTTATTAAAGTAGAATTTGGCTGGAATGGTTCTATGGGAGAAGGTGCTTGCCACCAAGCCTGACCACCTGAGTTCAGTCCCCAGGACCTACATGATAGGAGAGAACTGGCTTCTAAAAGCTGTCATGTGACCTTTACATGCTGTGGCACATGTACCCTTTGGCCTCCACAAAATAAATACGTGCAATAAAGTGGATTTTAATGTTTCTTAGACTTTTTTCCCAATCGTGTTGAACTTATACATCTTTTGGTCACAACAAAATTGTTATTATTTGTTCCCTCCTGGGTCACTTCATATGTCCCAAAGCCTCCTCAGCGCATGTTCACGTGTAAGTGCAGGTACACGCATACCATAGTACCTTTGTGCAGATCAGAGGACAACCTCAGCTGTCTATCCTTGCCTTCCACCTAGATTGACACAAGTAGCTGGCATCTGAACTCAGGATGTCAGGTTTGTGTGGCAGGTGCTTTACAACCCTGCTTCTCCAAAGCTCTCTTTCAAAACCCAGGTCCAGGAGTTCACCCAGCAGGCCCCCCACCCGACCATGTTCACATTCTCCTGAACCTTCAGTTACTGGATTTCTATGTCTAGGGTTTGCTGATTTGTTCTCCAGTAAGACTATTGTTCACTGCGGACAGGAGCCACAGTTACACTTCTTTTTTACTCTGATCAACCTTTTCTCTAAATGATCATCAGAGACCTAGAGTCCGTTCTTGAATCTCTCACAAATGGCTGATGCTAACAGGAGTACACATACTGTCCTTCTGCCTTGTTTTAGAGCACAGTACGTGCTGCCTGGATTATTAGCTGGAAAGGGTTAAACAGTTGGTTGTACAATGTGTATGGATTGCTAGCTTCATGCGTGAGCTGTGCTGTCATTTTCTGTATTCCATGTGGCATCTAAACCAGGGCTACCTGCGGTTTTCCCGGGTCTGGTAGATCTGTTTCATTCAGCTGTTTTTTTGAGCCCTGATAGGAAGGTCTGACACACAGTAGGTAATAGGAAGAGCCCAGTGTACAGAGCTCTGTGGTACTAGAAGGCAAGACAAAGATATATTAGGTTTCTTCTAGGCTTGCTGCCCAGTTCCCTGGAGGAGCCTTCTGATTTCCCTTAGCAGTGCCATCTGGCAGGGCCTGAAGGTATATAGAAAGAAGTGGGGTGCTGGGCTGTCAGTGCTTGATCTTGTAGGTGGGCTATAGGATCTGAGTGAGGGGTATATACCCAGAACTGGAAAGATCAGGATTCTAGTCAGCTGATAATCTAAGCTAAATGTGGCAGGGGTTTGCAAATCTTTTAGGGTTGTGGTAGATACTCTTTGAAAGATGCCAAGTGACTAGTGGACATTGGTTCTCAGTCTTGGAATTTCAAAAGAGATAATGTTGTGGGGAATGGAGGCTGGTTGCATGCTCTGCCTAAAAGGGAACATTTGCCAGTTAGCTTCTTTGTTGTCATCTGCAGGAAATCCAAGTTTTTAATGTGATGTCTCTTGTTTCAAAAAATTGATTGTCAATTCAACTACATACCAGCTGGCCTCTGAGTAGGGGCAGGAGCTTGTAAACGCTAGAAGTCACCTGGGAATGAAGTCACCTGGGAATGAAGTCACCTGGGAACAAGTGAAGGGGCGAACACACATACACAACACACACACACACACACACACACACACACACACACACACCCACCACACTCTCTCCCTCCCTCCCTCCCTCATAGGGCCAGATTAAGTGTGTGTTATTCTATCATCCAGATAGTCAGATGCCAGTATCATCACAGAGATGGACATGGTGTGCAAAACAGGCAGAGTTGGCAAGATGGGCATTGATGATGAGGACCGAGATCTTTGCCTACGAGAAAGCCTTCTAAGTTCTATGTCTCTCCCCCATGTCTCTAGTGCTGCCCACTCATTCCTGCCACAGGCTTGAATTTCCCTGCCTTACATTCTTAGGACTTCTATGCTGTGTAGGAGGGATATAATATAAGCAATACTTAGGCTTCACTGTGTGGCCTTGACCTCCCACTCCAGTGTTTTCTCCCTGAGTCCTTCTAGACACCCCAGTCTGCAGCTGCCATAGACCAGTGGGTGTTCTGAGACATGCCCATGGTCTCTCCCCTCCCCGATTTTACTCATGCTGTCCCATATTCCTGGAATATACCCTCTCCAATTTATGGAAATCCTCCCCCCTTCTCAGCCTTCAAAAGGCTCCACACAAAGGCACATTTTCCCAGAAGTCGGCTGCTCTCCTCACTCTGTAAATTTGAAATCAGTCATGACTTTCTTTCAGCTTCCATGGTGCTTGCCTGCATCTCCAGCACAGCACTTGCATCATGGCCCTTCAGAGGCCCGGTCTTCCTGGATGATGAGGTCATCATGGAAGGTTCACATCTGACTCATCATCATGGCCCCTCAGGATTTGGTAACCATCAATGAAAAAAAATTTTTTTTTTTTTTTAATTAGATGTTTGATGTTGGGTAATAGAAACCTGACTCTCAAGAGGAAGCTGTGGAGGATCTATGGAGAAGTGAGAGCAAGGGGTGTGGCCGGCACAAGGTGTGAGAAGGCAGGTGGAGTGGGTCTAACTTTGCTTCAGCCTATGGAAACACTCAACACTGTCTCTCTCCCCTACTGCATGCTCTTGTTGTGGCATCGGGCCCCTTGAGGGATTGAAAGCTGATTTTAGTTCAGTACTTGACACCCATAAGGAGCTGAAGACAGGGACAGAACCGAGCAAACCTAAGTCCACCCTTTACTCAGCTAGGATAGTTTCCCAGGTATGTATCTTCTCCTATGAGTACATTCACCATGATGGTGTCTGTATGTTCTCTAAGGTGGTAAATGGTCAGGGATGGCATAGGCCTCTGCACCCCCAAAGACAGTTAGAAGAAGCAGTGTGTTATCACCAGAACCCTGGTTTGGGAGCCTAGAGAATTGGGTTCTAGCACTAAATCTGCCTCCTCTAGCCAGGTGACTTTTAGTGAGATATTTAGCTCAAGATTTATTTCAACTGCTTAAGTGGTTGCTTAGATCCTTTTGGGCTATGACAACACGTGACTCAGGGTTAGGCTGTCATCACTGTAGGCGTGTAAACTCATGTTACTCCATTTCCCAGCACACAAAGTATATACCCAGCCAACACAGGCCAACAGGGTTTAAGGGCTCCTTAGAAATAAGATTTTAGGGCAATGGTCAGGTGTGGATGAATCTCAGAATCCCCTTGAAATACAGTCAGAAAGAGTTGAGATAGGGTGAGATTCTAGGGCAAGAGAGTGTTCCCATGAAAGGAAAGGCCACCAGGCAACATGCAATATGGTCCTGATGCTGATCCTGTCAGGATTTCTATGTTGCTGCTAATGTGGAATCGAACCTCACAAAATAGAACCAAACAGAATAGGTCAAGTTATTGAGAGATTTGGGACATAGGTGTCTGTTGTAAGACATAAGGAAGATATGTCTTTTATGAGCCCTCCTAGTGGGTCTTGACTATGGGGCCTTAGTGGGTTTATTTCAGTAGAGAACAAATGTCAGCAGCACTATTTTTATCTTTCTTAGATCTGTTTGAAAGTCTGACTGGGTTTCTTAATTTTTTTTAAACTGTGTGTGTGTGTGTGTGTGTGTGTGTGTGCGCGCGCTCGCACACGTGCGCTCGCACGCGCGTGTGCATATGTGGAGGACAGAGGACAATTTACAGGAGTCAAGTTTCCTACCATGTGGGTTTGGGGATTCAAACTCAGGCTGTGAGGCTTGGCAGCAAGCACCTTTATTTTCTGAGCCATCTCACGAGTCCTGTGGCCTTGTTTCTGTTGATCAAGGAGGGCTGTTCTGTAGACGCCAATGGCCACCAGGTCCCTAAGAGCAATGAGAAGGCCACAAGGCAAAGGAAGTGTTTCCTAGTTGACCAGTAGATGAAGAGACAGCCAGTGTATGTCTGGGATGGGACTTGGAGAGCAAGGAGTAACCATAGAGCAGGCTGGTGCCAAGAGGAGTGAGGTAGCCCAGCCTTCCATGGAAAGGAGATTAAAAAAAAAATCTTGTGTATCCACCAGTCTCCAAAGCCAGAATCTTGTTGCCTGATTCAGTCTTACTGACAGTAACCTTAAGTTGGCTTCCCAACCTTTGTTTCTTCATCTATAAAAATGGGTTGAGTGAGACCTATGTCCTGAGTTTGTGGGAATGAAATAGGATTATATATTGAAAGCACTTGGTAAGTTTGTAACTTTTTTTTCACAAAACTTTTTTTTGAGACAGAATCTTACTAGCCTTGACTGGCCTTGAACTCACAGAAAATTAAAGCACCACCATACCACATTTTTTCTTTTTCCCCTCCCTCCCCCTCCTTCCCTCCCTCCCTCCCTCTTTCTCTCTCTTTCTTCCTTCTCTCTCTCCTCTCCTCTCCTCTCCTCTCCTCTCCTCTCCTCTCCTCTCCTCTCCTCTCCTCTCCTCTCCTCTCCTCTCCTCTCCTCTCCTCTCCTCTCCTCTCTCTCTTTTCTTTTCTTTTCTTTCTTCTTTCCCCTAGCCATCTGTAGTGAATGGACATGAAGCAGGCTCTGCAGGTAGAAGAAAAGGGTTAATAGTTCTTCACAGCCGCCTGGGCTTGCAGATCAGACACAGAGGAAGCCCCTTTCCTTTCCTCAGTTATATTTGCCTTACTTTATTTGAAACACAAGGTCCTTGTAGTTTATCCTTCCATTTTGCACTTCTGATAGTGGCATGGGCTCTGAGACGTGTCTCTCTTACAGTGCAGAAGCAGCGCTGAAGTGTGGTTCTGTTTCCACGTCTCCTTAGTTCACTGTCCTCGCCCAGGGTCCAGCCTGGGCCTGTGAACATAGTAGCCTATTATCTAATACATGGAAAGCTAGAAATATGGACCTTTCCTTTTGAGACTAGAAGGTCTCATGTATCCAGGCTCAGATGAACTTTGAATTTGCTATGAACTCCTCATCTTCCTGCCTTCACCTCCCAGGTGCTGGAATTACAGATTGTGCTGGGGATTGGCCAAAGCTTCGTGTGTGCTAGGCAAGTGCTCTGCCAGTTGAGTACATCCCCAGCCTGAGGTCTAGACTTTGAATGTGCAAACTCTTAATTGTTAAAAGAGACTTAGGATTGGTTTGTTTTCAACATTGGTGTGAGGGAACCAGACTCATTGCAAATCTGATTTTAGCTCCTGGTTCACTAATACTTGGCCTGCATTTAGTTTCGTAGTGGAGAGGGAAATTAGAGCTATAAGCAAGGATTCCAGCAAGTGGAATTGAGTTTAAAGCACAATTCTTCATTATGAGTGTTTGATTTCATACCTCTTTCTGAGAGGTATGTACTGACTGTGGCACAGATTGCTCTGCATTGTACTGTGGCTTTGGATGCTGATGGTGGGCCAGGCCCTCTGCTGGGAGCTGCAGATGGTGCATGGTGTGTGGTGGACACCACCTGCCCATCAACCTCTGAGCATCTCCATTCATGGCTGTAGGATGTGGGCTCCTCTTCCTGGGCCTGGTGTGTTAATTGTGTTTCATGACTTCATTGAATATAGGTCTATTTTCTTCCAGAGCCATAAAAATAGTATTACATAAAGGGAAACATTAACTGACAAAACTGGTGCACATATATAAAGCTCAAGGGGCTGGGCATGTAACTCAGTGGCATAGCATGTGTTTAGCATGGGTGAGAACCTGGATTTGATTCCTATCAGTACATGTACATACACAAAATCAGATTATACAGAAAGATGGAAGAAAAAAAGGGGGAAATGCTTAGTCTTCTCTCCCCTTCCCAGGTCTTTTAACAAAAGCCTTACTTACACTATTTTTCTTTAATGTGGATCAAGTGACTTGATAAGAAACCTCCCAAACCTGTGCACACATAAAGGGTGCTTGTGGAACTTTTCCTTCCTCATGTTTATTCAGGATTTCTTTAGTGCTCCCTTTGTGATGGGTGCAGAAGCATGGAGGTCAGATCTGTGAGTTTTGGGGGGACTGAAGGCCCTAATGGGCAAGTACCATTTTGTGTTTGATAAACATTCAGCTTCAGCTGCGAAAGAGAGACTGAAAGCTGTAAAGATGAGTACTACGCTTTCAGCTTGAAGCTCTGCTTTGCCCCTTTCTCTTCCATGTGGGAGGTTGAAAATGCTTTTTCGTACCCCCCCTCCCCAGCTCTCCCTCAATTTCATGAAGGTCCTTGTTGGGTAACTCATTGTAAGACTCTGGGACATTTTTTTCTTAACAAGAAAAGGACACGGGGTTTTGGTTGCATGTTGTTTAGGGCCAGTGATAGAGGTAAGAATATAGGAAGCTCTGGACATTCAAGTGTGAAGCACATTAATTTGCAGGAATGTTGGTTTTTTATCTGGACAGATGTTTTGCTCTTTATGGAGTTGTTTGGAAGGAAGAGAAGGGGGGCATGGTTTTGTGTGGTTTGCTTTTGCATTGGCCTTAGGTAGGATTAGCTTTAGCTGCTTTTAACAACAAGCCTGGTTAATAGTAACTTAGCAGACTTCAGCGATGGAAAGTTTTACTTCGTTCTCACGTGCCACTATCATGGAAGCAGCAGCTGAGGAACATCGGAGGGCATCGTCTTTCACCTTGCTACACATGGCTCTGTCACCTCTCATTTTGGGCTGGCTCCTGACTACCATGTCTGAGCAGGAGGTCGGAAACAGCTTCCCTGCTGCACCAGTTCTCCCTCGGCAGCCTTCCTAGAAGTCCCGGAGGACACCTCTGCTTGTCTCACTGATCCTCCTGTAGTCACATGCACACAGCTAGCAGCAAGGGGAGTGGGGTGGGAATATAGCCTTAGTCTACAATGCAATGTCTGACACTAAAGTCAAACCACCTTTCAGTGAAGAGGAAGGAAAGAGCTGATGTGGGCAGCAAGCTGTGTTTGCAAGCATGGCAGTAGGTATTAGGAACTTGTACACTGAACTCCTTCCTACTCTTCTGCTTATTTCTAGCCACAGAACTGCCTCCTTGTTCTGTGAAGTGACCGTGGCCTATTAGGTGCAAGTTGTATTGACTTTGTGTATGGGATGGGGATGAAGGATACCTAGAGAAGGGGAGCCAGAGACCAACTAACTCAGAGTGAATTGTAGGGAGTTGCGCATGAACCATGGCCTGGTGCCAGAAGACCCGAGTCAAGCAGGGGTCTTCACTGGAACCTGCTGAAGTCAGCTCCACTGACTCAGTGCTATGGAAGGCTCTTGTGGGGCCTGTGCTCTAGATCATTAGTACTCTGTCACAGTGCTTCCAACAGGTCTGGAAAGCTCCCTGTGACATGAGATCTCTACCCGTGGGGCTGGGATTGCATGGTTCGGTGAAGACCTTTGATGAAACTGCCTTTGGAAATTGGCTTGGTACCCAGGTTTAGAATCCTGAATACTTATGTTTTTGAAATATAAAAGATTTATTTTATTATTTTGAATGATGTATATGTGTGTGTCTGTGCATACGAGCGCAGTATCCATGGAGACCAGAGGAGTTAGGTCCCCTGAAGCTGGAGGTATAGGTGATTGTGAGATACACAGTGTGGGTATTGAGAATTGAACTTGGGTTCTCTGCAAAAAAAAACCAGTACTGGCTCTTGACCACTGAGTCATTTTTCCAGTTCTCCGGTTCTGTTTCTTGACAGCCATACAGACAGCTTTGTCCCATAGGGAACACTGGACCACATACCTTATCTTTCTTGTTGCTGTGCTGATGCCTTTTGGAGTAGTTATTTTGCAATGGTGAATGAGTAGTATGTAAATATTTTGGCTTTTGAGACAAGATATCCTAGTATAACTCCATCTGGCTTTGAACTCGCGATTCTCCTTCCTCAGACGCTCCAGTGCTGGAATTACAGACATGCCCTAATATTTTAAGCATTATTGGCTTACACACAATGTCCTACACTACCCCACTGGTATTAGAACCAAGCCCCAAGGGTCCCTGTCATAAGGTTGTCATGAGGATGAGTTGAGGTGGATATAGACAGCTACTAACTTGATGCTCAGTGGGGCTCAGTGACAGCTGACAGGACTCAGCCCTTAGTCTTTCCCAGCCTGCATCAGGATGTCTTCCCAGTCTGGTTTCTTTTTTATTTTTTTTCAGTCTCGGGGCTTGAACCCAAGGCTTATGTATGATAGGCAAATACTCTACCATTGAGCTAAACCCTGGCTTCTGATCTATCTCTCTATCTCTCTATCTATTTATCTATCTATCACCATCTATTTAGTGATATTCTCGTTCATCACCTCTGGATTTTGGTTTACCATTGGTTTTAAAACACAATGAAATAAAACATCAACATGAAAAGGAGCTGAGGGGAAACTGAGAACCTAACCTGAGTCTGATTACCAGGTAGCCCCAGATAGTCCTTCAGCTGGGTACCAACACTTAGACTTAATCATTAAAAAAAATATTATTCCACTGTCTTAACAAGGTGGAAGGAGAGAACCAATGCCCCAAAGTGCTCCTCTGACCTTCACACATGTTCATATGTACAAACATGCACACACATCGTTGTTATCATCAAATGGCCATAAATGTCAGGGCCATACTGTCTTGATTACAGTGGCTTTATAATAAAATCAGGAAGAAGTACTCAATCTTTCTGTTAGGCCCCATATCCCACATTGTTTATTTGATCCTCTCTTTGTCTACACTGGCCTAAAAAAATTAACTGACACATCAGCATATACAATTTATTTCATAATAGCTCTTTACTATGCACTGCATTGTCTCAAACAGAACGACTCCCACCTCATTGTCTGAGGATGTACCTTTGGTGGGGAAGATAGATAAGTATATTAACAAAAGCATAACGTTGGATGAACTTTACAGCTGTGAACTTGAGTTTTAGATGCCTATTGGTCATCCACATGGAATTGTTGTGTGGCCTGTTGTAGCAGGAGCTTGGAGTTCAGGGAGGACATTGAGGATGGAATTACGAACTTGAGAGCCATTAGCCATGTGGAATAGTGGGATGGTCCAAGATTACCACATAAGAGAAGTGGTGCTGGCTACACAGTGTCCAGACTGCCAGTATTCCTGAGTTATAGCCAGTTATCTACAACACTGACCTTGGATCTGAATCTGGGCAGAGTGACTAGTGATTAGTAATTGAGTCCTCCCAGCATGGTTATGGTTATGGTTGGATTAATTATCTTGGTGTGGAAATCCTTTGGAATGATAGGGCAGGGAGCAGCAGCATGGAAGATAACCACAGAAGTGTGAGTCTCTACTGGAGATCTGGCCCCATTGCTGAGTTGAGGGTGGTATACTGTTGGCCTTTCAAAGAACATGGTGATTTTGGAGAAGAAGGGGAGGAATGGTTTGGATCAGCAGTGGGGAATGGGGATGACACCCATTCTATGTCTCTATAGACCAGAAGACAGTGTTTGACTGTAGTGGCAGCTTAGTGTTGCGCAGATGCTCTTCCTGATAGCTGCCTTCTCTGGAAAATACACTGGGGAATATGGGGTACAGACTTGTGAAGGCTTCAACTTTGAACCCCAGGGTGCTGATGTAGAGTGGAGCCCTTTCCCATGATGGAAAGTAACCTGTGAACTTGGCCTGAATTGAAATCTCCCTTTTCCTGTCTGTCTCATCCTGGTGTGGATATTGACTCTGGACATCTTGGGATGGCCTTCAAGGAGGATGCACTCTGTCTAGAAGAACCTGGGTAAGTAGGTAGAGGCTGGAACAGAAACAGAAAAATAATTCATTTAGTGCTCCCTATTAACTGGGCTGCTTTCTCCTTTTGGCTTGAAGGGAAGTTAGTGAGAAAGCAGGATGCTCAGGCCTTCCTCAGAATTTAGGCCTCAATTTCACACCATGGGATTCTGTTTCGTAAATTTCGCTTAAAAGGTGAAATAATACAGTGAATATGAAAGCTAATGTAGGTGTTGGTAGCTATTGCTATGGTTGAATTAAAGGCACTTTTGTTCTCTAGATCCCTTGCTGATTCATCTTATTTTTATTTATATAAGAACATTAGAACAGTACCTGGCATGTGATTTTGCACACTCCTGTGCAACACACACACACACACACACACACACACACACACACACACACCACATGCTTTGTAAAAATGAACTCATTTACTCTCACAGTGGCTCTAGACAGGAGAAACTAATATTTTGCTCAGTTTACAGACAAGGAGACGGGCAGAGAGATTAAATACAAATCACCCAATTAACGAGACAGAATGAGAGTTTGAACTGGGGAGCCTGACTCTGGGTCTGTACTCTTCAGCATTATATTCTAAGGACTGTTAGTTTCCTTACTGAAGATAACAAGGGCCTGGGAATGTAGCAGTTGGTAGAGTGTTTGCCTAGCATGCACAAAACCCTTGGGGGTTTAATTTCTAGTACTGCTTAAAGTGGCTGTGGTGGCCTATAATGCCAGCACTTGGTTGGTAGAGAGAGGAGGATTAGAAGTTCAAGGTCACCCTGGTTATGTAGAAAGCTAGAAAGGTTGAAGCCAACTGAGGTTCTGTCTTTAAAAAGAACAATGACAGGGGCCATAATAGTTGTTCTGTATATACTGTGCATTGTGCTGTATATTTCAGATGCATGAAGAATACCTTCATCTCTGTGAGGTATTAGAAGCCTTATTTACATGGAAGGCAATAAAGACTCAGGACAAAGCCTGGGGATGGAGGTGGGATTCAAACCTGACCGTCTGTCTTCTGAGCCCTGAAGATTGGTTACACTTTCCTTTATCACAATTTGTCTGTCATTAGAACGTAATGACCAACTTCTACCTCATAGCCTGCAGCTCCCAGTAGAGCTATAGAGGAATAGTGGCCACATTTCTCAGGCCTGACATCAGTCACCCAAGTGGCCCTCAAAGCCAGAGGCTTGGCTTAGAAAGCTCTTAGATCCCTAGAGCCCCTCCACAACCCTCATTCTGTTTCGTGCCCGAGGTTTCCCTATAGTATTGGAATGCCCTCTTTCTGCACAGGGTGCCAGTGTCCAGTTTCTGGCTGGCATCAGGGCAGGCGGGTTTCCTGTGAAGTGCCTGAGTGGTGTGAGCCCTCAGCAAGGGTGGGGACCATCTGTGTGCTCCTGTAAAGGAAATCATGTTTTTTTTCTTTTCTCTTCTCTTTCTTCTTCCTTTTTTTTAGTTTATGGGAAAGGGAGCCTTGTGTTTCAATTGAGTCTTTGTGGCGTTGTATTACAGAGAGTCACAGAAATGTTCTATGTAAATGACTATGTGCTCTGATTAGAGCCTCAATAGGCACCATTGTGTCATATTGCTATTATTGGCGATTGCAGGATACTAAATGATATTCTCATCAGGCTGAAAAACTTCAGTGTTAGCAGTGAAACTCGGGGTTAATTATACTGCCTTGAATTAGAGCATAGAATTAAGTTTTAGAGAGAAGCCTATTGCTCTTGCCCCCCTGTTTCTTCAGGGTTGTCACTGGGGAGTTTGAGCAGAATATTTTTTAACCCATCTTCTAAATTTGTACTGTTGGCATTTTGCTCTCTATGAGTTACTACCCCTTTTAATTCTGGAAAACACAGGACCAATTTATAGGACAGTTGGAGACTTGGCCTGTTTAATAGTGCATTCTTCTCAGTCAATAGTGGCATAAAAAATAGCACAGAGATTGAAGTCTTAGGGGAGTACTTGGTTCTCTAGAGAGGCCTCTTTAATTTAGCTCTTGTCTCTCCTGCCTTTGAATTATTGGCTCCTCTGATCCCGACTCACCTCTTTGAAGAAGTGACACACTGACCTACATTGTGGCTAGAACAGATAGAACAGCATATCTCTGCTCTGCCTGGCTCAGCATTCCCAGCGCAACCTTCCAGAGAGCAGTCAAGGGCCCAGGCTGAGCTCTCGGGTTTCATCCGCTGACTTCTTTGCTTGGTTTTAATTGCAGGATTTCACTCTTTGAGTCAATCTTGGTGTTAAATGTGTTACATCCCTTTCTCTCCTTTTGTTCATAAATTTCATCTCACTAGTGTCAGGTCTGTACCATATATTCCTCTCACCTTTAATATCATCTGAATTTTAAATATAATTATCATCATGAACCCCCCCCCCCCGCCTTCCCCCCCCTGCAAGAAACAGTTTCCTTTAATGGAAAAGAAAAGCTTTGTGGTTCATGTGTGTCGCTACTTAACTGTTTCACCATTCTTGGATGTTCAAGTCAAATCCTGTGGGATTTCCCCTCCTCTTGCTACTGCAGGTTGCAATGTGTTGGCAATGATAGAGGTCAGAGGAACCAGGAGCATTGGGCCTCTCCTTCCACCTTGTTTGAGACAGTGTTTCTTGTTCATCACTGTGTGCCAGGTGAGGTGGCCTGGGAACTTCTGGAGAGTTTCTTGTCTCCACCTCCCTTTTTGCCAAGGTGTTCTGGGGTTATAGACACACAAGACTGTGTCAGCTTTGTGTGGGTTCTGAGACTCTGAACTCAGGTTCTCATGTTTGCAGAGCAAATTATTCACCCATTCATTGAGTCCTTTCTCTAACCTGGCATTGAGGATTTAACCTATATATTTGCCTGCCTTCAAATCCAGTGCTGTTCCTAGTGGTATTATATCTCCTGTCTTCTTACTTGTCAGAGTTCCAGAATTTTCTAAGCAAAACCAGATCTATACTGTTCTTTATGAGTGAGCACATCCTAGACCTCCTTCGATGAGCTACTCCATCAGTCCTTTCTTAGTTTCTATGGTTCTCAAGATGGTGATGGATGAGCCTGTCCTCACCTCACACAAGGACAGGTTGTCTTATGTAGCATGCACCAAGTGTCCCGTGTTACAGGACTATCAGGTTGTTGGCAAAAACATCTAAAACATTACATCTAAGCGAAAAGTATTGTTGGAAGGCCATCTCAAATCAGATGTTTATAATGTAATCTGCAGGGTTTAGAACTCTTATAGGGGTCTCAGCATTACTGTTGGGAAGCATTAGTTACCAGTTATGGTCAGTCAAATGACATATTTTCCATATTTATGGTAAGTAAAATAAACCTTCTTTCTTCGCCCTCCCTCCTTCCCTCCCTTCTTCTTTCCCAGGGATGGAACTCAGGGCCTCAAACATTATCACCTACCTCATAGACTTCTGTCATACAGCCCTGATGGCCACAGTAGTCTTTTTCTACACTTTGTTCTCTCAGAACCAGGAGACAATACAAAGGATGTTTTGGAGTCTTTGGTTAGATGAACTGGGAGCAGCTCTGGAATCAAGAGGTTTCCAAAGCATTTGGCCGCACAGAGAGTTGCTACAGTTAGGAAGGCTGAGTTTGTGGAAGCCACTGGGTGATGCAGAACCCAGACAGATACCCAGTGACCTAAGCCATATGTGGAATCTGGCAGGACAAAGAATGGAAGTCCTCAGGTATGGCCAGGATGGCCCCATCCTTGCAGTCCCGTAGACTTCTACTCTTCCTAGTCTCTGGGAATCTCTGCAGGCTGCCTCACCCTCCTGCTTCCACAGGCTTCCTTCGCCCCTTTCCCTAGGTTCACTTCAGATCGTCTTTCTTTGCTTCTTATGCATATGCTGTCCACACAGTTTGGCTTCTCAGTCTCTGGCACCTTTGAAGCTGCTCTCCGTATCTGTCATGTGGGACTCTTTTCTGTGTGACATGGCATGTCATTTTGACTTCATGTCTGCAGTGGAGGCTGCCGTGCTGCCTAGCCTGTAGGAAGTTTGTAGTGAACCGAACTCTGTTCATCGTGTCTGAGATTACCTCCAGTGGCGGGAGGGCTTGGCAGCAGTGTGGAGGTGTCTGTTTCTATACAGGCAATTCTCCCTCTCTTCAGTTCTCCAGGGAGGATGGCCTTTTCTGTATGCTAATTGCTTTTTGCAAACTCTTTAATCCTTACATCTACCAGGAAGTTAGGTTTTGTTATTTAAAACCTAGAAAAGCAAGGGCAGGTTGACTGACTCACTCCTTGTTGTTGTTTGAAACTCCTGAGAAATGTGCTGGTGTGCAGCTGAAGGGCTCCCACTGTCAAGTGTGGCGGTTAAAGATCCCCTCCAATTTGCCAAGTTGCAAGTCTCAGATTTGTTTCTTTGGAAGAGAACTACAATTCATGTCACTTATCAGAGTTCTCACACAGGCTTAGCTAAAACAACAAAGCACTCGGAACTCCATTGCAAGACCCTCGTAGTACTGTGTGTATACACAGGGGCACACATGTTTGGAAACTTTAGACCATTATGAAGAGAAAAAAGCAAAGCAGAACAACAACAAAAAACTTTCCCCCAGAACCAAAATTTGGATAATTTGCTATTCATATAGATTTGACTGTTATTTCTTGCTTGTTTGAAGCCTCTCCAAGTGTTTTCTGTCCTGTTTCTGTCCCTACCAGGCAGGGAGGGAGAAAAGATTGTTTCTAAAACACAGATCTGATGGTCTTATCCCACCACTGAACATCCTCCCTGGGCCCCTGCTGCCCTCACAGTGATGGGCCAGCTGGCCACTTACTTCTCCTCTGTTTGCCTCAGTCATGGTGAGCTCCAGGTTGTTCCATGCAGGTGTGTGCTTCTCTTTTCTGGGCCTTTTGGGCCCAGAATCTTGCCAGATTTCACTTTCTCTGTATCCCCCTTGTCCCCTCTGGGAGTTCAGGCAGGTCAAATCTGTCCTGGGTCTGTTGCTCTGCTGCATTGCAGCTGGCTGGGCTGTGCTCTGTGTCTCTGCCTCCCAGCTAGACTGTTTACCTCTTGGAGGCAGACATCGTTTTTCTGTCTCTACTCAGTGCCTTGTCCACAGTAAGACTGCAGTGAAGGATTAGTGCGAAAACAGTGTTTCTCTTGGGTTTGTGTAGGAACTACCACTTATTGGATGATGTTGTGTGGATTGTATAGTTTATCATTAATCCTCACGGTATGCCTAGATGCACAATGGTTTTACTAATTATATCACAAAGACCAAATGCTTGGGGCTCTCTCCCTATTTCTTAGGTGAAAATCTGCTTCAGAATAATAGACCTTGGACTGACTATTTCAAGGCATCTTCTGGAGTGCAAACTGAAAGACTTCATCCCAGACACACATACTTACACACACACACACACACACACACACACACACACACACACACACACACACTCTGGAGAGAGATAGTTTGGATTTACATGAAGGCCAACTAGGAAATGTTTATTGAATCAATAAAGATCCTGTCACTTTGAATGCATCAAGATTTATTGAATGCTGTCAGGATTTGACATCCTTATTAGACTGAGTTTGCCTGTTTTGAGGGACACAGGGTTGATGGATGCAGGCATTGTGATGAGGGAGATTATGTTATAAGGGATCTCTTCAGTGTCTTCTTGGTCATATGAGTTTTATTTGCCCAGTACGGCATGACTGAGGCTCTGAATAGTCAAAGAAAAATTATCTCTCTTATGTTTTTCTCATGAATAGGACACTCTGTGTTCTGAATTTCTGCTTATTGGAGCTAGCACATGATGTCTTTTCCTCACATTGAACCAGTAGTCTTTCTCCTTTTGGGGTGATCAAGGTGAAGATTTGTGTGTCATGGAAAATACTCCCCTCCCCCATCTCAAATTTGAGAAGGTTTGTTTTGAATTACAAGAGTAATTTTTTTCCCTTTTTTATTGAAGACCAGGATCTCACTGGCTTTGAATTTTCTGTGTAGACCATGTTGGCCTGGAACTCACAGAGATCTGCCTGCCCCTGTTCAACTAAAAGTGTGTGTTACTCTGCCCAGATAAGAGTTATCTTAATACATTTAGTAGAAAATAGTGTATAAAGTGTGCCTGCAGAGCTGAGAGGAATTCCATGCTGGAGGACAGCTGCTGAGAGCTATGGGAACCACAGACATTTGTACCAACAAATCTGTAGTCTTGGTATGTATGTGTGTGTAAAGAAGAATAAGAGGGGAGGAATGGAAGGAGAGGGGGAAGGGAAGAGAGAGAGGGGAGAGGGAAACTGAGAGAGAGAGGGAGAAGTGAGGGGAGGGCTGAGTGTTGTTCAGAGTAGTACAGAGCTTCCTAAAATGTAAGACCAAAACAGAGATCATGAATAATATTTGTCTTGAGCCATGGAATCAGGCTCACCTTTGATCTGCTATCCTGTGTGAAAGTCTTCTAAAAGTAGATAAATGCAGTTGGTGGGATTTCTTAGGAGAAAGAGCACACTCCTGCAGAGTGGGTATTGACCTGCCAGGCCTGGAACCGGGTCATGCACAGACAGTGGTCTTAATAGCCTTTGGCTAGCTTTCTTTTAGGCAGGACTTTCTCTTTTGGCTCCATATTTAGCAATGAGGTCACATTTAGTCAGATCTTGTTCTTTTCCGAGAGAACAGGGCCACACCCCTCAGGCCGGAAAGATCCAGGCAGAGGCCTGTGGAGACCAGCGCCTCTTGGCTTGAGGGTGGAGGGAGTTGAGAGTCAACTAGTGCAGTCAAAAGCAGCAGTTTTTGTCTTTAGGAAAAAAAAAAAACAACCAGTGTTCAGTTAAGTAGAACAAGTGCCACCTGTATGAGATGGTGGGAGTTCTGAGCAGAATGGGGAAGGAAATGGGTGAAGTTCTTTCTACTTTCTTGAGTTATTCACCACCCTCAACCCCTGCCAATAGGGATAGTTCAAGACTGGCAAAGTCTGATGAGACAGGCCATGGGATCCTTGGGGATGAGGATGGGCGTTCCTGGAGAGCCTCAGCTACAGTGGGCTGATGGCCTCCACTCTTCAAGTACTGGCATCATACCTGGTCCTGAGCTGTTCTGTGGCTGAAGGCAAGGACATGGGGACTCTACCAATAACTTTCCATTTCTGAGTGGCTCTGAAGTCCATGCTGACTGGCAGGATGGTGGCAGAGAACCTCGGGTGTCTTGAGAAGAACCACTGTTCTCTGAAGAGAGGTACAAGCCTTCCCTAGTGTTTTGACACTGGCAAGTTCCCGTCCTAGGTGGTTTCTTTGCTCTAAGGGTTTCTGTAGCACTAGATGTGAACACCTGAGGAGTTCTGAATCAATAACAACACCTGAGTTCAGACACTCAGGGTCCCACTGTCCAGTGGTGCTGGCCAGGATGGTAGCTTCCTCTGCTGAGGTCTGGAAAGGTTTGCACCAATGAATATGCTTTCATGTCTCTCTTGTTGAGCCTCCACAGCAGCATACTATTATGTTCTTTGGGTGTAGAATCTACTTCTTAGACTCTTGCTATAGCCCCGTGTAGTAGTACTCCACTGTGTGTTCAGCAAGGAGACAAGGAAGCATTTTCATACGTGGAAACCCTTCCAGACTTCAGCAGAGGGAACCACCATCCTGGCTAGTGCCATAATCCATCGACAGTGGAACCCCAGAGCGTCTGAGCTCAGGTGTATTTATTCTTTCAGAAGTCCTCAGGTATTCTACTGATAGCACATGCAGATCATTAGCAACTAAACAACCCCCACATGGATCCAACACCTGCAAACAATACAGACCGCCACATGCATTCCTCTTTCCAACAGTGCACAAAACAATTATTTTAAACACAACTAAAAATAAACTTCCCCAACAGCCCTGTCTTTCGTATTAGACTCCCTTCTGCAGACCACAGCCCTGCTCTGCTGTCTCCTGCAGTGGTGAGGCAGTGGCTACTTGGCATGGGTACGAGTCTACATTTGTTCTTGTGAGTGGAGGAAATCCACATGCAGATGATATGCATATCAAGAACAGACACTTCCAGTTTTCCATCGTTTGTGATCCCATTTGAGCTATGCTAAGGAAGCACAGTGTGGAGACCCATGGCTGGCTTGGCCCATCCACTAGCTCATTTCATCGTCTTGCTAAGAGAGCTGAGTAATGTCTCTGTCTTACAGCTGAGGAAGTAGATAATAGAGCTCCTTGTTCCCAGGGTCACTTTCATTCATCTATACATTCCATAGGGAATTATTGAGTGTCTACTGTGTGCTGAGCTCTGACTTCAGTTTGGCCTTGGTGGACACGAGTGACAGGCTTCCTGGTCTCAAAGAGCTGAGAATCTAGGGATGAGGGCTTCTTCTGTGAACTCGCAAACTTTGAAAAAAACTTTGAAAAAAGTTTAAAGTTGTACCTAACCTGGTGGTGAAGACTGTGATCCCAGCTGCTCCGGATGCTGAGGTGGGAGGAGAGGAGACAGAACAAGTTCAAGAACAGTCTGGGCAATTTATCATGACCCTGTCTCAAAACAGAAAGCAAAAAGGGGCTTGGGTAGCACTGGGACAGTTGTTCAGTTGGTGAAGTGCCTCCTTCAAAGTATGATCTGAATCAGGACCCTCAGTACTGCCTAAAAAGCCAGACGTGATATGTCTCTAACCCCAGTGCTAAGGGGTAGAGACAGGCAGATTCCTGAGCTTGCTGGCCAGCCAGTCTAGCCAGTTGGTGAGCCCCGTTCAGTGAGAGACTCTGTCTCAAACATTAAGAGGGGATAGGCTGGAGAAATGGCTTAGTGATTAAGAGCACTTGCTGCTCTGACAGGGCCGAGATCAATTCCCAGCATACACACCGCAGCTGGTAACCACCTGTTACTCCAGTTCTAGAGGTTCTGACGCCGTCTTCTGGCCTCCACAGGCACTGTATGCATATGGTTATGTATACCTACAGTCAAAACACTTATATTCATTAAAAAAAAAATCTTAAAAAATGGTAGGGAGTGAATGAGGAAGATACTCACTGCAGACTCTTGTGGTGTGTGTGCACACACACACAGAGGATGTGAACACACACAACACACACACACACACACACACACACACACACACACACACTCTAAATAAATTGGGACTGTGGTAGGTGGTATCCCTCAGTAGTAGCATGTTTGCTGAGCATATGTGATATACTAGGCTTGATTCCCAGCACCACAAGCACAAATGTTCAACTTTGCTAACAAGCCAAGAGGAAGCCCTGTGTCTGAGCTTGTAATCAAGACTCAGAGGAGTCTGGGTCATCTGTGGTCTGAGACAGGGGATCTCTGTCTGATGAAATGCATTCAGCCATCTTCCATGCACATTCTAGTTGTGGTTGGGGTAAAAGTTCATTAAACTTGCAGAAAAACAAAACAAAAGCCCCAACAACTCTGAAACAAAACAAAAACAAAAACAAAACTTCAAATTAAAAAAAAAAAAAAAAAAGCCAAGTGAGGTGGTATATAGTAGGCTGGTGTATGCTTCACCCCATCAAAAAACAACAAAGAGCAACCTCCCTGAAAAACAAGCAACACAACACAAACACAAAAAACATCAAAAACTCCTTTAAAAGGTTATAAAACTGGACGTGGTGTACATGACTATAATCTTAGCAGTCAGGACTCTGAGACACGAGGATCTCGACTTGAAGGCCAGCCTGGCTATGTAGTGAGCTGGGGAGGGCTGCTGACATGGCTTTGTGTAGAGTGCTCGGCCTTCGGGTTGGTCTCGAGCACCCCTTCCCCCCAGTATATACATACATAAAGAAGCAAGATTCTAAAAATAAACTTTGCACGTATGTTGCCATCATTAGCTCATATTAATTTTTGAATCCTGATCAAACTTGTAGAAAATGGAAGTGTGGAAATTCCTCCCAGGGCACGTGAGCATGAATGTGACCTGGGAGGGTGACTCGGCCAGGCAGACGCTCTGGTGGTTTTTCCGAAACAGATTTTCCGCTGTGCACGCACTCTTCACTTCTTGTGGGGCTTTTGTGGGGTCCTGGACTTTCTGGGTTTTTTTTTTGCCAGTTTGATGGGGTTCTAGTCATTAGTGGGCTTCAGGGGGTGGGGGGTCTGTGAATTTCATGGGCATTTTTGGGACATGTTTGAGGCCCCGGAGCAGTGTTCTCCATTGTTGACCATGTAACTCAGCAGACATGTTGAAGGGGGTTGGGGTTTCACCTGTCCTCTTGCCTTTACTAGCTGAGCTCTGAGCCTTCATTGGCTCAGCGAAGCTCACTGAAGCTTTATTGGCTTCAAGGAACTTTTTTTTTGTGTGTGTAGGGGCATAATGTGTGTTGTGTGTTTGTGTGGCCTGTGTGTGCAGTGTTTCATGCGAGTGTACAGACTGGCTTTGAACTCCTGACCCTCTTGCCTCCACTTCTCAATCCAGTGTTTCTTCAATTATAAGATAAAGCTAGCAGGAATGTGTGCCCTGGGTCAGGAGGCATGGCTGAGTTGGTAGTAGGACTTTTCTCCAAGCATAAGGACCTGGGCTTGAAGCCCCAGCATCGTTGTGAAAACCTGGACACAGGTTTCTGTACCTGTAACCTCTGCACTGGGGACAGAAACAGGCGACCCTGAGAGCTCACTGGCCAGCCAGCACAGCAGGAACGGCAAACTTCCCATTCAGTTAGAGAACCTGTCTCAAGGCAAAAAGGCAGAGGATGACAGAGTATGTACACATGTCTGTACACTCATATGACAATTAGCTGGTTTTTTTTCTTGTCTCAAAAAGAACAAACAATTAAAAAACAAAACAAAGCAAAATGCCTAAACAAAACAAAACAAAACAAAAAAGGAGCAAAGACTCAGTAAAGTCAGTCATTGCCTGGGCAATGAATGGTAGGGGCTCTACCTTCTCCCAAGGAGCACTGTTTGGAGTTATCTGTCACTGATGCTCAGAGTCAAGAGTTTTATTTCAGAGCCTTCCATTTCATCAGGGCTCAAGTCAGCACTGGTAATGTTTGGTACTGGGTAATGCTTTGTTTTGGGGACTGTTTTATGCATGGCAGGATGCTAACAGCATCTTAAACCTCTCTCCCCAATGGATGCCAGAAACATCCCTTTTCTACCCTGCCCAACTGCAATAACCAGAGTGTTTGCAGACATTGCCAGATATCCCCAGGGGGTAAAATCTCAGTCAGGTAAGATTTACTGCGTCATGGCAACCATGTCAAACTCTATACTGGGATAGACAGTGAATGGAGACAGGCTGAGTACATTTGATACGGAGACTGGCTTAAGAAACCTGGAAGACCCTGTTGCTTTACCTATAAGGCTCTGTAGAGAATGGCAGCTTGACATAGGCCTTATGTGAGGATGGCCTTTCATAATGAAAATTAAATTGCAGCAGAGCCTGCCTCTGAAGCCCTCATCTGTGAAGCTCCTTTCACGTGTTTTCTTTCTGGAAATTTGCAGAGGGAAAAAAAAAAATCATAGCTTTAGATTTATTGAAGCTTGGTGAATAAAAGTGCTTTTTGTTGAAGAGCTGGCTGAAAGCGGGACAGTCTTCCTTTGAGTCCTCTGATACTCAGGAAATGTACAGTGAGCTGAACATTCCTGTGCTTTCTGTACCAAGCACCCTGGAGAGCCGGCTCTTCTGGTTTCATAGACTCTGCAGTCAGGTGGCTTGCGAATGCGAGGTTTTGTGGCAAGTGCGTAGAAGGATGTATGAGTTGGTTTTTGTACACAGCTGATAAAGCCTGTTGTGTTTTATCAACTGTGTTTGCTTTCTAAGTTAAGTTTATTTGAATTGTTTTGTGTGTGGTATATGTGTGTGTGGCAGACAGGTCAACGTTGGCTGTCTCCTAGTATTGCCCTCCACCTCATTTTTTAAGACAAGGTTTCTCAAGGAACTCGAAATCTGCTGCATTAGATGTCAGCAAGCCCAAGGACCCTCCTGTCTCTGCCTTTTCAGTGTGGGTTACCGTCGTATGGTGCTCTGCTGAACTCAGGTCCTTGTGCATAGACAACTGTCTTCCTGGCCATTTCGTTTTTTTTTTTTTTTTTAAACAGGATTTCATGAATCCCAGACTGGCTTCAGACTCATTCTGTAACTGACCTGCTTTGACCCTTCTGCCTCCATTTACCAAGTGCTGACATTTCAGGTGTGCTCCATGGTGCAGAACTGAGTTTATTTCTTAGAGCAGTTTTAGGTTCATAGCAGACTTAAGGAGAAGACATTTCACATCTCCTCCTCGATTCTACAGATTCATAGTCACTCCGCTTGGCAACATCCCTGTCAGGATGGCAGATGCAGTAACTCTGCAGTCATGCTGTTGTCACCCAGAGGCCCCAGTTTACATTAGGACTCCCCGCGGCGTGCTTTCTGTGGCTTTGGACAGAGAGCACAGTGGCGCGTGATGGTGATTTCCTTTTTCCTGACTTCCATTAGGGCCCATGTTGGCTCACACATCCATTTGTCAGAATGCCTCAGTATCTGCTACAGAAGGCTGTATTTGAGCCTTTGAGCATTTATTTAGAAAGTTAATCCATCAGAGGATGTGATAGCTTCTACTGAAAAAGATGTAATTTGTAAAAGCTTCAGATATAATAGTAAGAACAGAGAGTTTATTTATTTGTTTATTTTCGATGGTAAACTCATTTTCTGAATTTAGTGAAGCAGAGCTCTCTCTGGTTAGGTCTGAACCAGGGCGTGGTGTAGCATGCAGCTTCCTTAGAGGGGGTCTTTCTGCTCTTACCTTTGGGATAACTTGTGGGCATAGCTCTCCTTTGAGTCTTGGTAAGTCTAACAGAGGATTTTGCCAGGGTACCTGGTGAACATTTCTGTCTTCCCATTAGTATAGTACAGTTGCCTCAGGAAATGGCCAATTAACTGATGCCATTTTTTATTCCCAGGGCCTAACAGCAATAGCTGCCATGCAGGGCTCTTGCTACTGTTAGAGGGGCTGTTCAATGGAAAAAGTTAAGTATTTGGCCCAAGGTCACCTTAAATAGGTGGGGGAACTAGGGGTTCATCTTTCACTTACCCACAAGGCTCTGCTTGTTCCTAGGTGATTATCGAAGACAACTTAAGAAATGAAGGAAAATATTAACGGAGAGATGAAAATCCCCTAATCTACAATCTGCAGATGAACACTGTCCGAGTGTTTGCTTTATTTTTTAGGGCTTTTACTCCCAGAGCATGTTACATTCGTGATATATGGTGTCCTAGTATGAACGCTTTCTCCTTTTGATAACTCCTCTTTTATACTCTGTTGTTAGTAGCTAATATTCCAGAACATATTATTATAAAATTAAAAAAAATCATCTGTGTTGTCACTCTGCATTTCATAATTTTGGAATTTCGTTTTCATAAAAGTTTATGTGGGCAGTGCTGCTAGTGGGCATGTGTTTGAGCAACTGGGCTCTGTGATGGAGCGCTGGGACCCAAGGTGGAGCTCAAAGATTCTTACATTTCATTTCCAGGTCAAGCTACTTTTTTTTTTTTTTTTAGTAACTTACTTGATTTTATTCTTTCTGCTCCCATAACATAAGTTTTATGGAATATGGCTTTTTCCTGATGACTGTGTTAACCTGTAAAAGTGGAAAAACATGCTCCTTGTTTCTTTGTGGCTTTCAGGGCATTGTGAAGTGGGACTCAATTGATGACCTGAATGCTTATGGTTCCAGTATTTCTGTGAGGCAGCCCCTGAGCTCTGGGCTTGGTGTAATTAGTCTCTGCTCTTCACAGCAGCCCTGTGAGGGCCATGTGTGATCATTTCCATCTTACAGAGGAGGAGTTAGCTCATGGGGCTCATAATAGGGCTGGGATGCAAGGCCCAGCTCCTTCCCACAGTACTCTGTAAGTTTGTGCATGTTCTGCCCTGTCCATAGGTTCCAGCATAGTTCTAAGCTGGAGGCGAATTTTAGACCCCATGGGGCATTTAATGCCGGAGACTTTCTGAGGATGCTATTTTCCTCGAATGTATTGAGACCAGGGATGCTGGTTAAAAACTCCATAGTGCATAGGACTCTCTCCTCAGCAGCAGCTTCTACCATCCCAGCGTGAGAGGTGCAGGGATGGAGAGACCCTTCGGGAGCAGTAACCCTGAAGAAACTGCTTTTAAGAGGCAGCCAGGAGGGAGTAGGAGCAAGCGTGCATGGGAGTGCGGCCTCTTCCCAATTTTATCGTCTGGGACCAAGCAGCTAAGCGTTCTGAGGTCAGAGATTAGGAAATGCTTCTTCTCTGGCACCGTGAGCTTGTGTGCTGGAGTTGGCTTCCTCAGGAGTGCACCCCTGTCCTCTCAGACTTTGAGAAAGCTACTCGCTTCAGCATCCTTTTCTTGTCTTTTAAGTAGATACACAGTAGTTGTACCTGAAACACCATGTGAGTGTGAGCAGGACATCAGGAGCACTCAGAAGTGGGTGCCTGGAAGGGCGAGACTGATGAGGGCGGTGATGGCGGTTCTTCATTGAGCACGCAGGCGGCAGGTGTTCTGTCTAAGAAGCTGTGTTTTGAGAAATGACGTGTCAGGGAACCATCTATGCCACATCCTTTGTCTGCATTGCCTAACTTTTAATCAACCTCATCTCGAGTGTAGAATGAGGCTTGGAGAGGGCGAGAGACCTACCCTCCTGTTAAGAAGTTCATCATTTTCTGACTTTGGTGTCATTTTGTTCCCCTGAGTGTTCACCGTCTCTGGTCTTGCTGAGTCTCCTGGGCCTCCTTGGTGATTCTTGCCCTCGATGATGCCCTTTTATGAAAAATACTGAGTGTGAGCTCTGAGTCAGACTGGCTTTGATTCTGTGTTACCATGGAGTCTGTTCCACACCAGAACAGTTTAATAATTCGGAGTGAATTTCTTCACTGGTAAAATCAGATCACTTCTCTTGTCTCAGAAGGCATTTGGGGGAATGAAATGGAGGAGTAGGTGATCTGCTATCTGTCCATATCTCACGATGGAGCTGGTGCATGTAGGGACTCAATACACACCCTGCCAAGGTGTGTTTGTGGAGTAACATGGGCTATGTTTTTGCCTGAGTGATTGCCTGTGAGCAGGAAACAGTACTTTTTCATGTCTCAAAGCCCCAAATCTTCTGCCCCATCTCTGAGGTTACCATACACCACTTCTTGGTTTCTTTACCTCTATTCTTTTCCCTTCCACCCCTGCCAGTATGATCATCACATCCTCCATACAACATTCCCGATGAATTCTCATCTGGCAAGGCTCAAGGGCTGGTCTTATGACTGATATGTGAAGAAGAGCGCCACCTCATATTCAAAGTCCTCAGAAGGGCTCACAGTCATTCTTCTTCAAAGAGGCCAGCTTTCCAGGCAGGCTGATACGCAAGTGTTTTTCTGCCGTTCCATATGCAGATGTGGTAGGGAAAGTTGGGGGTGGTGGTGTCTGAGGGTGTCATTCCACATGCAGGCCTCAGGGTCAGGTCTAGGACATGTCACTAGGACCAGCTTATCTCTGGCCCCGGGCATTGACCTGGGGATTTTTCAGAACTCTACTTGGCTCAGCCCCGCTAATGCTGGGACTAACCAGCAGTGTGGAAGATGAGCCAGGGCACTCTGATCCCTTTCCAGACTTTGGGAGGCTGTTTTTCTGGCTCGGTTACTCGCTGGCACACATAGGTCAACATACAAGGTGTTCTTGGACATGCCAGAGCCTAATGTTGACTTTTGCTTCCTGGGATGTGTTCTGGAGAGGAAGTGGGTTTTCAGGTTGTGGTGGGTATAGGATGTGGTCTGGGGTGATTGGTACTGTACACAGAGGATAAGGTTAACCAGGATTGGGGAGCTCTCCCCCTTTATACTTTTTGGGCTGAAGTGCTTCAAAGGGAGCTTTGTGTGTTGGGGAGGTACCCTTAATTCTGTGTGTATTTTGAACACATGAATAGTGGATAGGAGCACTTGTGTCCACTTTATTGTATATAGTTATTTCTGTCCCAGAATTTGTAAGATGCAAGTTCAAATCCTGATTTTGACATTTATTTGCTAGTTATATGAGCTCTTGCCAATACACTTCGCCTTGCTCTCTGAGCTTCATGTTTCTGGGTACAAAAAGCAGGACAAAACTCACTGTTCCAGGTTTCAGTGCACTATTGCCTGTAAAGCACTCAGTGTACAGTTCTTGCCACAGAGCAGTTTGGTAATGGTAGCTTTTATCCTAATCATCAGCGAGGCAGTTGGGGATGGTAGTGATGGTGACAGTGCTGGCGATGACAGTTATTGAGTGCTTCCTGTGTGTCAGCTGTTCTTTCGAGTACTTTGTATCAATTAGCACATTTAATCCTCACAATAACCCAAGGAAGTAAGTGATGTCATAACCTCTACTTCAGAGACGATAATGGCGCAGGCTCAGATTGGTTAAGTAACTTCCTTACTGTTGCCCAGCTAATGACTAGAAACAGAACATGGTCTTTAGAATCCCAGTTGCATGCCATCTCCTCGTGGTGTGACCAACCGTGAAGTATTTAAGCATCAAATAAGACTCATGATACAGACCCCCCTCCACCCTCAGCCTGTATTGTTTAGTTGTGTTTAATTGTGGGTGCTTAGGCCTCATTTGCTGGTTAACTGACTAGGGAGATGATCACAAGGTTCCAAAGCACTATAAAAGTCGAGGTAGATGATATTTCCAGTGCTTTTGAGAGGCTTATTGTTGGGGTTTAAACAGCACCCCACCCTCCTATCTCTTAACCACTGGGAGGCACAGTGCAGAAGAATAGAGAGATCAAAACACCATCTTCATTACTGGTTAAAGGCTCAGGTGAAGGATGTGGCTTAGGTGTGGGCAGCATAGGCTTCCTGCTATGAATTTGAGGTTCAGTCCATACACCCTCCAGTCATGAGCAGCCTGGGTACTCATGACCTCCCTGCGTGAGTGCTGGGGTTGGTGGTGGCAGCAACAACCACAAGCTGACATTCACAGAGGAGGTAACTCACTGTTGCTCCCTAGGAGAATGGAGCAGAGGGACATGTGGAAGTTGGGGATTTTGTGGGAAAAATCATTCTATTTGTAAAGCAAAAGATGCTAACTGAGTAAAGGAAGGTCCCTATTCTTCCCCTTGAGAACAGAAATACAATCCCCAGTCACTCTTTGCAAAGCTTTGGAGTCCTCCTTGAGGACTGTCCTCTGAACTCTGCATCTGGCCCACCTGCCCGACTGTGGGCTTGACCTACAAAGCAAATACAGAACCTAACTATTTCTCATACCTCATGGCTACTGCTTTGGTCCAAGTCATTGCCATTTCTGGTCTGGTTAACCATAGGGCCTCTCCATTGTTCTCTCTACATTTTGCCATAGACACTCCATGTGTCTGCTTCCACAGGTACCCAGAATGGCCCTTTTTAAGAATTGAAGTTGAATCAGCCATATCACTTCCCAGATCTAACCCTCCAGTGGTCCTTGTTCTCACTCAGGGAGAAAGATCCTAACAGAGCCTATCACTGTGGCCCTGGCTTCCTCCCTCTTACCTCCGCTGAAGGACCCCAATGGCCCCACTACTTCCTAGACCATGTCAGCCTCTTCAATGCCTCCTGGCTGCTCAGAACTTCCTGCCAAAGGACAGCTAGTCCTTGACTTGCAACTGTTTAGTTTAGGCTTTTCTTTTTTTGAGGGGTGGGAGGAGGGGCTCTGAGACAGGGTTTCATATAGCCCAGGCTTATCTCAAACTTGCTGTGTACCTGAGGGATGTTCTTGAACTTCCTATCCTCCTGCCTCTACCTCCCAAGTGCTGGGATTGCAAGCATGTGCTACCACATCTGGTTTCAATTTAGAATTAAGAAAAATTACTATGTGTATGAGTATTTACATGAGCCATGATGCATGTGTGGAGGTAAAATAGTCAATCCTGTCCTTCCAGCACACGGGTCCTGAGCATGGAATACAAGACATCAGGCTTGCTTGTGAGTGCCTTAACCCACCGGGCCATCTCACCAGCCCCCAATTTAGAATGTTTTATCATGGTGCAAAAGCAATACACGTTCAGGGGCCATTGTTCTCTGGATTGTGATGTGTGACCTTTTTCTAGCTTAGCAATATGTAGTGGAAGATTTATTGCAATGCTGGACAGGGCAGTGGTCCGGAGCTCCCAGCCAGCCAGTGAGATGTTCAGTATTGTATTATTAGTTAAGCCTTGTACTAGGTGTTGCCCACTGTAGGTCAAGGTGGGTATCCTCAGCATGTTCAAGGTAAGCTAAGCTAGGAGATCTGGTGATGCAGATGTTTTGGTGCATCTCAGGTTAAGCTTGCAATGCCTTCGTTTGGACATAACCCACCCCAAGTGAAGGGGCACCTGTATTACATGGAGGCCTTCCTCACTTCCTCACGTCCCAAGCACCCATGTGCTAGAGCGCCCTGGCACTCCTGATTTCTCCTTAATCCTGATCTGATTTTTACTCAAAGCAATGATTAGCTCTATTATATAATACTGCTCCTTTCTAAAGGAGGAGACAGGTTGCATGAGGAGAAGGCTTGTCTGCTCTGTTAACTGTTGCCTCTCCAGCCTGTGGGGCAGTGCCAGGTGCACAGGAGGTAAAGAATAAAGAAGATCCTGTGGTGGATGTTAGAGTCTGTGCTATGTGTACGTGGGCTAGAGCAAGAGCAAGAGCAAGGTTTTTTTTTGCACAGTGCCCCATTTCCACTGGGTTCTGTTTTTTGGGTGTAGGGAGGTGTCCACTGGCATGGCTCTTCCTGCTCAGTAGGTAGCTCTTGTTACTGCTTCTTTTTTAGAGGTCAGAGAAAGGACGACTCATGAGTGTAAGGATGGGTTACTGCAAGGTTGCATGCCCGCTGTAGTTGCTCCTAGAATCTATCCTCCTATGAACTCTTAATCCCCGCTCCTTCTGCCCCCTTGGCTCAGGCCCTATTCTGATAAGAATAAGAATGTAATTTGACTGTAGTTGACTTTCTTTCTTTTCTTTATTCTAGATGGAGTTTCTTTGAGTAGGCCTGGCCGTCCAGGAACTTATTCTGTAGACCAGGCTGGTCTCGAACTCTGAAAGATTCCCTTACCTCTGCCTCCCAGGTGTTTCGATTAAAGGCACCCCCCCCTCCATTGACTAAGCTTTCAAGGAGCTTTGGGCATAGTTAACTGGGTGCTTTGGGGATAGGGGATCCTGGAAAGCCTGCTCTGTGGAAGAAGTGTTAAAAATTCCCTTGATAGATAAGAATGATTGGCTCCTTAACAGCATGCTTTTTTATATGTAGCCCAGGCTGGCCTTACCATTTAGCCCAGGATGACCTTGAACTTCTGACCCTCCTGCCTCTACCTCCTAAGTGTTGGGAATATAGGCACTCACTACTGTTCTGAGTTTATGTGATGCTAAGGATTGGCATGACCCAGGCTTCATGCCTTCGAGACAAACACTCTACCAACCGAGCTACAGCCCCAGTACCTCATCTTGCTTTTTGAGTTAACTCTATAGTGTATCAAGCTTCCAAAAATGAAGATATATCAGGTCTGTAAAGTAGATTAAAAATATGTATTTTTAATTTATGTGTATGTGTATGTGTATGTGCCTGTGAGTTTATGTGCCTGTGGAGGCTAGAGGAGGGCATTGGATTTCTTGCAAATGCAGTCACCCGATGTGGGTGCTGAGAACTGGACCTGGGTTCCATGCAAGGCAGTTAGTGTGCTTGACTGCTGAGCCATCAAATAGGTTTAAAAAATGACTCATTTATTTTTATTTTATGTGTATGGGTATTTACCTGCATGTAGGTGCCTGGTGCCTGTGGAGACCAGAGGAAGGCATCAGGTCCCCTGGAACAGGACTTTACAGTTTCCAAGAATTCCATTAATGAAGCATTTGAATGCAGTTGTATCTTTGGAATCAATGTGGAGAAGCCCCTTTCAAAGCCTGAAAGCAAGCATACACCAGACCCTTCTTTCTTGTCTAGTATACTAGTATTCTGTAAACGAAGACAGAGGTGCTGCCTCTTCACACCTTAGAGGAGCAGAAGATATATATATATATATATAAATTAAAATGATCCATGCTCATGTTGCCACACAAACAGCAAAGTAAGTCAGGACATTTGAAGAGCAAACATTTGCTTTAGCCACCCACGGACTTGGAAAGATGCGGAACTGCAGAAGCTGGAGCCAGTGAGCCAACGCCAGCTTCTTTTAGTGGCTCCCTTTAATTTTAGTAAGTCCGGAAGACGCACCGAGGCTGTTGTGTGTATTTAGTAGGACCAACACCTCAATAATTTCTTTTAGAAAAAAAACATAAAAAGAAAGAGGTGGTGTCCCACAGCCTATTAACAAAGGAAAACTGCTCCCTGCCCCTCCTCCCCAGCCCTATTCTTTGAGGACAGTATATGCTGAACAGGTTTTTGAGGCCTGGGTGCTTATGGTCTCTTTAGTGAGCCTCAGTGGCCAGGGCTGCTTCTGCTGCTGCTGTCTGGGCTGGCTCCGAGGAGTCTTGTCTTGCTAATGTCTCCATGGTGGACGTTACAAGACCTCCAATGCCCCTGAACACTATCTCCCACTCTCCTTCCTGACTCAAACCTGTTTCTTAATTTCCATTCACATCAGGAATGGCATGTGACCCTGTCCGGGCAAATGAATAAAAGTTATCAGACTATGTACAGGGGACAGTTAAGACAACAGGGAATGCGCATGCTGGGTTTAGAGATTCAGTGGTAACACTACAGTCAGTTCAGAGAGTGATACCAACAGGCATAGTGTATCTGTGTGTTTGTTACACACTTTTCTTTGTTACACACTCTTCTGGAGACAGGGTCTCACTTTGTATTCCTGGCTGTCCTGGAACTCTCTTTGCTGAGCAGGTCTGGAACTCACAGAGATCCACATGGAGGCTTTACCTCCATGTCTTACTTTGTATACTTTTCAAAGTACTTGTTATTAACTTGTTGAAACCCCAGTTAACCTGGAAGGTAGGTACAGTGACCATCTCCAGTGAACAGATAAGGAAACTAAGGCAGGGGCAGTGGACCTGTGCGTGGCAGTACAGAGTCAGATGCAGACCTGTCGTCCCTCCTCCAGCACTTCCCACCAGGGTGCAAACCCCATCCTGAAGGGTGTGTACGAGAAAGAGTCTTTGGAGGCTACAGGGGTCCTGGGTGGATGCCTGCTTATAAATGCTGTTTGAGAAAAACAGTCTCCTTGCTTGTTACAGAGGGCCAAAGGCAAAGGCACACTGTGTAGTGGCATCCCTCAAGGTGTACCTTTGGATGTGCTTGTTTAGCCTTCCTTTGTCTTGGTATTTTTAATTTGTAAATCATTTGTAAAATGAGGACATTAATGCTACCAACATACAGGATTGTTAGAAACTGGATCATCTGGCTTGCTGTTGTGATTATAGAATATTCATCAACAACCCTGGCGGGCATTATAGCAACTACTGATCTCTAGCTGTCTGTCAATCAATGTCAGTGAACTTGGGGACAGAAATAGTCTAATATGGACAGGCAAGGATGAGTGCTGGATGAGTATGGAGAAAGAAGAACAAGCACGGGAGGATAGACTGACTTGCTCTCTGACTGATTTGTTTCTACATTTACCCACTCTCTGCCCACTGCCGATAGGCACACCTGAGGTAGATAGAGCCCGGGACACAGATCTGTTCTTGTTTGCAACTGGCTGGTTACAGGGGCCACTGTATTCCCAGCTCCTAGCTTGGTAGATGAGGAGCCAGGCAGGAGCATACTTGCGGAAACAAATGAGGATCTGCAGTTAAGAGAACTGATGCCTTTTTAAAAAGCCCAACTCAGGAGTGGTTAGTCCTACAAGGAGTGTAGGGTTCTGACTGACCTGCAAACTGCTCTGAAGCAGTGACTGGTGCATAGTAGGCCTTCAGGGCATATTTGTTGAATTAAAGGAACTTGGCTTCTGTTGCTCACTTCCCACAGAGCATTCTGTTTTCACATACAGCATCCAGGAGGGTGGCTGTCACTAGTCATCTCCTCCTGGTTCTGATGGAAGGATGTTGCGTGTTCTTAGCTACTTTTGCTCTGACAGATACACTTGGCTTCCCAACAAAACGCCAGAGGAGAAATGAAGACTCTTAGCATCATTCAAAATGCTTGCCATTCCTTTCGATTTGCGAAATCATGAGCCAGTTATTTTGAGTTCACTTGAAGGTCAGAGCTTGATCTGCAAGAAGGAGGTTCCCCTAGTTTATGTGAAGAGAACTTTTCCCCTTCTGTTTATTTTACCCAGAGGCTTCTGTTTTTCTCTGAAGTGAGAATCTGGTATTTGTTGGAGAAACTTCTCAGCTTCTGTGCATGTTTTTAAAGAAGAGCTCTTGCTTTGGCTCTAGTTTTGATCCTTAGCAATACATACATACATACGTACATATACACACACTATATGTACATACACACATATACACATTCATACACATACATATACATATTTATACACACATACACATGCATACGTATATACATAGGTTTTGTGCTCTGTGAAAGGCTAGCTCTTAAGTGAATGCTTGCTGCTCAGTTTCAGTTTTGAAGGTTTCTTAAAAACCATCTTCTTGGACTGGAGAGTTGGCCCAGCTGTTAAGAGCACGTATTTTCTTGGAGAAGACCAAGGTTTGATTCCCAGCACCCACATGGTGGCTTATAACTGACTGTAACTCCTGTCTCAGGGGATCTGATGCCCTCTTCTGACCCAAGGGCACCAGCTATGCATATGATGCCCGCACATATACATAGACAAAATACATATGCTCATGAAATAAGTCTAACATATTAGTTATCAAAACAAAAAAAACCTGTCTTCTCAGGCCTTCCCTCTAAGACACTTCCAACTTGTGTGACTTGTTTTCTGTTCAAATGTCATACTAGCACTCTCAAAGTACAGACTCGTCTCCCTTCCACCCTAGTCTTGTTTCAACCACTGGGGCACACGTGGGTCTTTTTTCTCACGCATATAACTTTTTGGAGGTTAAAGGAGGCAGAGAAAGCTGTGACTCCCAGCATGTTCCCATTCCCTCCCCTGGAGAACGTGGGGTTTTTTCCTATTAGTGTTGGGTTAGCTTATAGTGCTCCTCTACGTATCTAGTACTGAGAACCTTTAATACAGTTCCTCATGCTGTGGTGACCCCCAACCATACAATTATTTTCGTTGCTACTTCATAACTGTAATTTTGCTTCTATTATGAATCATAATGTAAATATGATATGCAGATAGTCTTAGGCAACCCCTGTGAAAGAGTCATTACACCCTGAAGGGGCCAGAACACACAGGTTGAGAACCACTGGCTTAGAAAGAGGGAAAAATGCCTGAGCTCCTAGAGTAGAAGGCGACCTGATGAGGAACTTTTCCCAGTCCTGCAGTCTTATCCTGCTCCCCACTGTCTCTAAGCTTGCTTATTTAGCCCTCCTTAAGCGCTGAGCTCTCAACATGGTTCCTCCTGGGGCTCCATGCTCTACTTTGTCTTCTTGCCTCAGCCTGTTCTCTGGGGACCTACCTATCAGATCCCCCTCCTGATACAGATCTGTAGCAAGAGGCATCTGAGTCTTTTTCTTTTCTGTAATTATTTATCTTTTGTTACACTTTAAAACTTTTTACAAGTGTCTTCTGAGTTACTGTGATGTATTTGTAGAGCCCATTATATATTCTTTTGATAAGTGTGTTTATGTGCACATGGCTCTGTGCCTCCCCAGTGCTAGGATGGCGTGCACGTGCATGTGCTGCTGTGCCTGGCTTTTCACATGGGTGCTGGGCAGTCTGAACTGAGGTCCTCATGCTTGGGTACTAGTTACTTTACCCACTGAGTCATCTCTCAAGCTCCCTAATGATACTTTTCATCCGTGCTTTTGCCAAATGGGATTTACCTGGGCAATTGACCTTCAAAATCCTGGCATTCTGTATCATACTGACAAGTGTGTTCACAGTGCTACAGGAAGTATCATTCCTGCCCTGTGTATGCGTGTATGTGTGAGCACGTGCGTGGGTGCATATATATATGTGTGTGTGTGCATGTGTGTGTATACACGCACGCACACACACACACATACACACACACACATACACACACACGCACACACACACACATTCTAAAAAACCATATACGTTGCAGGGAAAAGCAGAAAATGAAAACGCCTGCTCCTCTACTGCTCTGAGATGGGCTTTACTGCTAAGGGAAGTCCCTGCCATCTCTTAAATTTTATGCACATACATGGGCCCCCCACATTGCCCTAAAGGTTTTGGGGCAAGGGCTCAGGAGTTAAGTCTGTCCCAGGAAAGTAGGTGTAATGGTCTGGGTTTGAACTCAGTTTTCTGCACTGTAATCTGCCTCCTGAGGAGCCAGAAGGAGGGCTTGTTTTATGGGAATTCTCCACTCTGGTTGTTGACATTGATCCTCTGAGTCGTTGTGGGTGCCTTGCAGGGCCACAATAAAATGACTGAATATATCTCAGTTACGTGGCTTTTGTGGGCACCTGCCAGGGCCACAGTGAAAAAGGGAATTGACTTCATGCAAAGTTTCTGTTGGGGCCATCTGAAACCTGTGGTGGGGATATAGAAAAAGGGAACTAGAGGGACTCTCTTTCTACTGTCCCCTCTCCTCTCAGAAAGATCTGGACTAGGAGGCCCCCTAGAAAGGAGACACTCCCTTTGAAGATACCAACCCTTCCCCACCCTAGAGCAGTTGTGGAGCCTCCAGCCTGGAAGCTTCCTCCTTGGCCTGCAGGAGATACCATTGTGCAAACAATTGGGGGAAGGAAAGAAAAGCAGTGCACTTGCCAATGATGGCACTAATGACTTCCTCAGTGCAAGCCTGGGGCTTGTGCTTGGAAAATCCCTGTCGACTGCTTACACTCTCTTCAGCCCATCGTCGTGGAAAGGAAGAAAGAAAGCCTACAGCCAATAGCCCTAAAGTATGTGAGTATGGAGATGGAAAGGGAAGGGCTTCTTCTAAGAGGAGGGACTTCTTAGTTCTAGATTTGAATGGCCACACAACAGCAGTTATCCAAACTAGAGCAAAGGGAAGCCACAAGAAAAACCTGAAGAAGCAGCAAGAACAGAGTCCCCCAAGGCATGTATTGATGTTTTTCTCAGCAAAGAGTCTTTTCATTTACTTTGTAAAGATCAGTCTGGAAAAGTGTAGTTCTTCTAGTTTCCCATCTAGATAAGCAGGAATGTAGGAGGAATAGGAGAGGCCTGCAAAATGAGAACATGAAGCCAGGGTGCAGATAGAGCAGGAAGAACTGAAAAGGAGAAGCAAGCCCTCCGGTGCTTCTCTGACCCAAGGACTTCTGCACATACTGAGTTTCTAATAGTGTGTAAAGTCTCAAAACTCTACTGGCCTGGGAAACATTATTCTAGGTCAGTATGAGCAGTCTGCTAATAACCTGACTGGGCATCCTCAGAAGATCAGGCTGATAGTCTTAAACCCAGTGTAAGGAGATCAGAAAGCATGATACACACAGCTCTGCATCACTTACTCCTCATTTGGGGAGGTGGCATGTCTACTACCCATGTGGTAGTTTGGCTGATTCACTATTAGTTGAACAAATGGCCTTCTTTAGCCATCAGGAACTCCTCACCTTCCCCTGGTAATACACTGCTCAGGTTCTTTAAACAGGTGAGACATAGATGGGAGAGCTGGATAAATGGTTCATTGGTTAAGATTAATGATGGAGTTCTGTTCTTAGCAACCGTGTTGGGTAGTTCACAACCTTCTGTAATTCCAGCTCTGGGGAATCTGATACCCTCTCCTGTGCTCTTTGGGTACTCACAGACACATGTACGCCTGCACGTGCCACAGACATACACACACACTCATTTCTAAAAAAAATCTTAAAAAACAAGCAAACAAAAAAGCCTGCATGAATGGACCTTGTTCAAATGGAGTTGGACTTTAGTAGTCATGAGAACCCATGTAGTCTGCATTTTCATTAGAGTTTCCCAGGCAGAGGAACTCAACTTGCATGAGCCTAGCAATGAATCCAGCCCAGTATGTCCTTTCTCAGGAAATGTTGATTAAGTTCCTCTTTCTCCATAATCTTCATTTGACTCATGTGTGAAATGAAAAACAAGAAGCTCTGTTTTCCTGAAAATTAAACAAGACCTGGGCCGAGTGGTGGTGGCACACGCCTTTAATCCCAGCACTCTGGAGGCAGAGGCAGATGGATCTCTGTGAGTTCGAGGCCAGCCTGGTTTACAGAGTGAGTTCCAGGACAGCCAGAGTTACAACAGAGAAACCCTGTCTGGAAAAACAAAACAAAACAAAAACAAAACAAAAAAAAAAAACAAAACCAAAAACCAAAACTAAAACAAAACAAGACATGGACTCTGCCTTGCAAAGTCTGGAGTTTTTCAACAGCTGTTACTCTTTTGTAGGCTCCTTTACACTCCAAATCTTCTCCACTGAGAGAAAATCTCAGGTCAGCTTTGGAAAGAAAATGATCTTTGAACTCAAGCCTGTGACAACCTAGCTGATTCGGAAGAGGTGACTGTTGAGACTAAAGATGTGCATCTCCTTTCACCTCTTGGCAATTCTGGTCGATTGTGATAACAAGTGTGCCAATAGGTAATTCATGTGTCTTGTGGGTGAAATGCTTACTGCCTGATGATGGTGATGGACAGGTGCAACTGGACAGTACAATACTTACTTTGACTGTGGAGCATGGTCAACATTAATGTTCAAGGATACAGATGGTGGAATTGCATCTGATTAAGATGATTGCATCTCAGTCCTTACAGATTCTCAAATGAAAGTGAAGTGGCAGAATGAGGGTCAGCTAAAATAAAAAGTGAAGCAATACTCTGTTGAATCATCTCAGAATATACAAACAGTCTTTGCCTACCACACTGGGGAGCGCACACCTCTTTGCTAGCTCCCCTTCCCCTCAGAGATTCCTTCAGGGTTAAAAAAAAAGTACCATGTATTTGATTGAGCATCAGATAAATATTTATGGTTGATGTGGAATGGAAAATCTCTATTCTTACAATGTTGGATCCCCCTAGGGTGGTAAGGAATGGTAACAGGGGACTGCAGCTCATTGACTGAGCAGTGGATTTGGGCATTGAACTCAGGCTCACTCCAGAGTGTGGGTGGAACAGCGCCCATGGTTTGTTTTCCTTTCGCAGTTTTCTTCCCTTGGCAGGTACGCTTTAATTCACTTCAGTCATGTGTTTCTATGATGGACTCCCCACCATGGGCGTCTTGATTTTTGCTATGGACGATGATCTGATTTTAAACAAGAAAATCCCATTGCTAAGAGTTTTTGCTGTGCGCATTATTCTGTGTGGAACGTGTTTTAAGTGGAATTATTGAAGTATATGTTTTATTATTTATCCCTTGGCAATTTGTCAACAGCAGCAAGTATCATTTATTGTTATTGCTGGGAAAGGCAGAACTTTCTTACATTCTTTAATTAAAAGCGACTTTGACATTTTCAAATGTAGAGGGAAATCTGGTAATTTAATGTTATGTGATAGGGCCTTTAGCTGGTCTGAATGTCACATGGTTGCTCTACTTGCTGTAGAAGTATATTATTACCTGTTTTCTGAGTGGTAGAGCGGTTTGATTTTCCAGGGATTGCATAATTACTGGTTCACTAGAATCGCACTGCACTGCACCGCACACAAGTTAAAAGAAGGGATAGACACCACATCTCTCATCTGCCTTCCATTGCAGGGAACTGTGTACAAGGCTCAGAGCAGATTTAATGGCTCGCAAGAACAATGATTATTGACTGGTTGGTTTGTTGTAAGGAACATCAAACAACTAGATCCTTGGCACATTACTTGGTACTTAGTGTTTTTCAGCCATCCTAGTGAAGGGTCCTGTGTCATACAGATGTGTGTTCCCTGGAACCATACGCCAAGGTAACCGTTAAGGTGCTTTTTGTCAGGTATTTTGTCACAGTGACAAGTAGCTAACGGAAGGCTCAACCTGGAGAAGAACACGCCTCAGTAAATTGGCTGGAGAGAAAACAGTGCGGAGTTTAAAAACAGAATTGTTTTATTCGAAAGGCACTTAAAAAATTCATTTCACGGTTTTCTTGTGTGTAGTGTATGTGCACATCGTGTGTGTGTGTGTGTGTGTGTATTTATGTGTACATGTTGGGTGCATGTGGAGGCCAGAGGCTGATGCTGAGTGTCTTCTTCAGTTGATTCTGTACATCATCATCACTATTGTTGCTGTTTTTACTATTATTTTGAGACAGGACTCACCAGTTTGACCATACTGGAGGCAGCTGGCTCTAGTAGTCTCTGGTCTCTGCCTCCTCAGTGCTAGGGTTACAGCGGTGTGTTGTTGTGCTTGGTTTTTCTGTGGGCGCTGGGGTTCTGAAATCACATCCCCATTCTTGAACAGCAAGCACTTTTACCCACTGAGCTCTCTCCCTGGCCTGTGGTTGGCTTCCTTGACCTTTTCCGACTCCATTGCTGAAAGTGTTATGTCACTACTGATGCTCAAGATGATTTGAGGTGCTAAGTTGATGAATATAAAATATTTTAATATATACTCAGGGGTGGAGATTTGTTTCATGGTTATTCTAAATCCCATCCAGTTGACAAGATCAAACCATTACACCTAGCTGTGCCAGCTGTTCTCCACCTGTCTTGATCATTCCTGCCCCATTCTGGCCCTAATCCCAGTACTCTGGAGGTTGAGGAAGCAACTCCAGCTTCATGTGGGGATCCCACCTGAGATCACACTCCTCCTAGACTCTCTGGAGATGCTTTTGTGATGGTCACCTTCTTTAGCAAGCCTTGCAGGGTACCCCACCCCCCAGCTCATTTTCTTAACCTTGGATTTTTCTTCTTATGAACCATAGTTCTTGGTTTTCTTATCTGTAAGTTGGAGAGATGATTTGTATGTGAAGTGCATAGTAGTGTTTACTTTTTGCCTTTGTGTGAATGGGTCATGTTCTTTGGTCACAGAGGTGGTGGCAGCTGCTGTTGCTTCCTCCTCCTCCTCCTCCTTCTCCTCTTCTTCCTCTTCTTCTTCCTCCTCCTCCTCCTTTTGAAACATCTAACTGTGTAGCTTTGGTGGCCTGAGACTCACTAGGTAGAACAGGCTGTCCTTGAACTCACAGAGATCTACCTGCCCCTGCCTCCTGAGTGCTGACATTAAAGGTGTGCATCATCATACCTGCTGTCCATGGCTTCTTAATTACAAGTGAATTGCTGTAACCTGAAAATGTCCAGACTTTTGGCCTCATAATGAAAAGATCCTTTCCCAGTTCCCGCTGCATAGAAAAATTACCTTCCAAATTAGGGGAAAAAAGGGACATTGAATATCTTCTTACTTTTTAGTTTATTTTCTCTTATTTTTCCCTCCTTGCATGATGGATAAAATCATTGGTTAGAATAAATTTTGTCCAGGGGCTGGAGAGATGGCTCAGTGAGTAAAGTGTAAAGAGCTTGCACAAGCACGGGGACCTGAGTTCTGGTTCCCAGCGTCAATGTGGAAAGTAAAAGCAGCCAAGTGAGGCAGTGCATGTCTGTAATTCCAGCACCGGGAGGTGGAGACAGGAGGGTCTAAGGAGCTGCGGGCCAGCCAGCTTAGCTTTCGGGTCAGCGAGAAACCCTGTCCTAAAAATCAATGTGGAAAGTAATAGAGAAAGACACAGATGTTGACCCCTGGCCTACACATGCACACTTGTTGGTGCACACACCTGTTCATAGGAACGCACACATAACCTACACATACAAGTTAGGTGGCGATCAATAGAAGATCCTCAACATTGATCTCAGGTGTTCATGTGCATATAAGTCACAAACACAGACACATTCGTAAACTTCTCATACCAAAAAAAGATGAAATTATGTTTCTGTGACATGTAAAAGTAAACCCATATATATTGTACACGTCTGAAAGTTTTTTCTTGCATGTTCTGTTGGCTTATTTATTTTGTAAATATATAAATTTTCAATTATTTATTTTTTCCTGGAGCTTAGAATTGAACGCAGAGCCTTGCATCTGCTAGACAAGTGCTCTATCACTGAGCTAAATCCCCAACCCCATTTTTTTAAAAATTTTTACGGCAGAATCCTTTGTAGCCTAGACTGGCCTCAAATTTATGATTTGCTAGGCCGGATCTTGAGCTCCTGATGTTCCTGCACCTGCTGAAGCGCTGGGCTTCCCTGTGTTCCCACCATGCTGCATATCTTCAGGATGTTAGTGTTATATACTTGGCCTTTTTGAGACTGTCTTTATATACACTCTGTGTCCTATGCCTTATTTGTAGGCCGGTTTCAAACTCGTAATCCTACTGTTCCCACCTCCCTGGTGCTGAGATTATAGGCACGTGTTACACACCTGGGTAGAATATTTAAGCTAGCTCACAGGAGTTATCATATATTTCAGGTGGCAAAATCATACTTAAGACATTAAATTCTGTTTAAATCATTTAGATTAAAATTTTTCTAGAAGTTAAAAAAACTTTATAAAAGTGTTTAAAGGTACTTTATGACCTTGATATCTTCATTGTTCTGTGCTCTTAAGTTTTTTTCCCCCTCCAGAAATAATGATTTCAGCTGTCTTTGCTATTAGCACATTGGAACATTGGACTAATTTGTGCACGGGTATATTTAGATCCTTTTACTCGATAAGAATAAGAAATTTCATGCTCAAATTTCTAATTATCCAGCATGGGACATAAATTAATATATACTTTAGGGCCTAGGCAATGCATGATGTACACTGGCATCATGATGTGGGATCACATCTCTCCATACCCATTCTTTGACCCTGGCAATGTATGCAAACTTTATGAGTCTTAGTCTAAAGTTAATTCAGCTTTCTTTTCCGTGTAGTTTGTGTGAAAAAAAATTGAGTCATTGCATCATGCAATTTGGGTGAAACCATGGAGTTCAGTGTCAGTGTGACTGTCATGGAGACTTTGACCCTCAGCCCTGCGGCCACTCTGTTTCATGCTTTTTGATTCTCATGTTTGATGGTCTCTGACGTGCAATGTGTCATTGTTTTTAAGATATTTTTGGAGTGCTTGCTGAAATAATTGAAGAGACTATGGAATCTCACCAAGTGAGGGCAGGAAGTCAGAGCAGGTATAGCATGTCTGGGAAGTTCAGTGGCGGTAGGGATGGCTGCCACTCCCAGGGTCAAGGCCAAGTTTTCACTGCAAATACAGGAGCCAGTGAGAGTGTTCCATGTGAGGCAATTAGCTCCCTAAGAACACAGAGAATTAGCTGAGAACTTAAATTTCTAGCATTTTGTTGGTCAGTGTTGTACAATAAGCAGTGATATTTGCAATGATATTTTAACAACTCCTTCTCCTCTTTCCCCCCTTCCCCCTTTTTGAAATAGGTTTTTACTTTGTAGCCCCTCGTTGTCCTGAAACTATATAGACCTGGTGGGCCTTGAACCCACTGAGATCTGCCTACATCTGCCTCCCTGCCTCTCCTGCCTCTCCTGCCTCTCTTCCTCTGCCTCGTGATTGAGATTAAAAGTGTATGCTACACCAGGCTCATCTTCTGTTCTTTGAGATAGGAACTACTATGTAGCTTGCCTGGCCTGAAACTCACTATATAGACCAGGCTGCTCTTTATCCACTTGACAATCCTCCAGAATGTGCACACCCACCCCCCAACGTGGGTTTCTTTGTGTAGCAACCCTGGCTGTCCTGGGACTTGTTTTGTAGACCAGTCTGACCTCAAACTCATTTTGATTCACTTGCCTCTGCCTCCTGAGTGCTGGGATTAAAGGTATGTACTACTATACCTGCTCATAACTGTAACATCTTAATGTTTCTCCACAGTTATTGAGAAGAATGTTTTGCTGTAGGGTCAGTGCTTTACCCACTCTGAATCCCTCGGAGGCTGCTGTTTTCTGTCACATTCAACCTTGGCATTCCATGTCCTGTGCCTTGTCCCCTTTCTTATCTTCACGGCTCTAAACACAGCCAAGTTGGGCTAGCTTGTCTGTAGTTTTCCTCTAAGACCAGATGTTTGTGCTTTTCACATGGAATGCTCTCCCTTCCCAGCTGTAGGTACTAAAAATTTGGTCATCCGGTCTGTACTCTGAAGGCCTCTTGTCCATGAAACCTGTCAAGGTCTGTCCCCTGCCCCCACCCAGGTATACTTTTCTCTTACTGAATCTGCCCTGTGGGAAGAGCATGGAGACTTGATGCGGTTCAAATTCTGCCACCTGCTTATCCAAGGCATGGTACAGGTGTGCGGGTCATATTCCCAGAGCCTTCTGAAAGGAGACAATGGATCACTAACTTACACAAGATGATAGAGAGAGTATCAATGGCACACCTACACAGGATCTGACTGTAGCAGGTTCTCGCTCAGCATCTGACCCCCCTCTGTCTCCATAATGGGGGTTTCGCTTTTGCTGTTATATTATAGTTATGTTACAGTTCAGCTTCTGTTTCTCCAGAAGGCCCTAGCATAGTGCTTTGAACATAAAGTTTTGCTGCTGGTGAATCAGGTTCGCCTAGAGTTAACCGTGATAAAGGGTAAAATGGGATTTCTTCCCCCTTTTCATGCTTGTGTTTCTGTCTTCTTCCTCATCTTTTAACTTCCATTTTAACTTCTTTTAGCATTGACAGAGCAGCAGGCTCACTTCAAAGAGTTGACTTCAAAGCCCCTTTGGCGCAGAAATACTGGCCACTGAAGCCTATAGGAGTTGGCATCAATGGAAGACCCTGTGGCGGTTGCATTTAAGGGTTTTTTTTTTTTTCTTCAGAGTTCTATTTTTAAAGCCCTTCTAAAGGAAGGAGGGGAGGGTTACAGAAACATCTGCCTCTTCATAAAACTCAAATTTAAACCAGTGCAATTCCAGAAAAAAATTTGAATTTTTTTTTTTTAAAAGAAAGCGATTTTATACTTGGAAGAAAAGAACAATTTTCTTTTCTTTAAAAAAATTGCTTGCTCTTCCATGTCCTAGTAACAGCACTTAGGACGGAATTACAGCCTTAATATGAACGTAGCGAGCGTTTTTCAAGACGGCTAAATGGGGTTATGTAGCAGAAACAGGACTGGGCCTGGTGAGCCCTGGTGCCCAGCTCTCATCTGATCTGTGCTATGGGCTGCAAGAGAGACTGGGAGATGGAGGCCGGGGATTTCCATCCATGGACCCTTCGTCGCTCTTGTCTGTTGACCCTTTGAGGCGTGGGAGTGGTTCTTTCAGAGTGAGCCACGGATTGCTCCCAATTTTTATGGTTGTCCCCAAATATATTTTTTAGAGACCCATTCCAACCTGTTGCTCCTCTATGTTATGGGCTTGCCACACAGCTGTCCCACCTGCATTGGCACATACTCTCTGGGCCTGTGTACAGACCTCTCCAGCCTGGAATGTGTCTTCACTTGCTCCTGAACACAGACTGCTTATTGGCTCATGGATCCTTATTCACCATTCAAGTTATAAGGTTAAACCCTTAGTGGAGGCTTTTGTTCAGTTGGTTGCTTTAGAAATAGCAATGAACTCTTTATATTCCTGTGAACAAGCATTAGAACTAATTTGTTCTTCTGTAATTATCTGTTTTTCACTCTTGTCCTAGCAGCTTTTAAGTTGGTAGCTAAGTGTGTGGCCTGGAGTGCTCTAGGAAAGAAGACTGTGTTGGGGTTGGGGGAGCAGGGAGACTTTTATTATTTCTTAAAACTTTTCATCGACAGAGTCTCTGTGTGTGTGTCTGTGCGCACATGTCACAGCACATGTGTGGAGGTCAGAGGAGAGTTGTAGGGATCAGTTCTCTTCTATCATGTGTGTCCTGGGTATTGAATTCAGGTTGTTAGGTTTGGTGGCAAAAGCACCTTTACCTGCTAAGCCACATCACTAGCTCTTTCTACCTGTTTCTGTGAAGCCCTGAACTAAGAACGGTTTCTGTATTTTTAAATGGTTGAAACAAGAGCCAAAGAATGTGTATTGTGACATGTGAAATTATATAGAATTCAAACATCACTGTCCATAAAGTTTTATTGGAACACAGCCGTAGTTACTCGTTTGTTTGTGGCTTGCAAAGGTTAGAGGATTGGCTATCTGGTTCTCTGCAGAAACAGTCGTTGACTCCTGGCATTGACTTCCAGGGCGAGTGAGAGTATGGATGGACAGGGAGTGACAAGCAGAACCAAAGGACATTTTAGAGGAAATGCTCTATGGGAGTTCTCTCCTCTGATGGGACTCCTTGTCTTGATGTTGGTGCTCCGTTGGGGCATTGCTAGAGTGTGGTATGTGAGCTTAGTCTCAGAGTAGACCCCATTACCTGGCTGGTTCAGAGCCCAGTGCTAATCTCATGGCAAGATGCAGGACCACTTGCTGGCTGCTGCAGAGTATGAGTAGGCAGAGATAGAAGCTCTAGGGGTGGTGCGGGGTGGGGATGGGGAGCTGTGTTCTGTAGAGAAGGCTGGGAGAGCGAAGGGCTGGAGAGGCTGCCTTCCACCCAGCTGCAGCTTCTCAGGGGTGTGTTTGTCATGACCTAAGAAGTTGGAGCCCTCTGTTTCTGGCTGGAGTTGATGCTTTTTCTCTGCCTTTGGGAGGGACTGTGAGCCCTGAGTGACAAGGCTGGGAGGTCAAGTGTCCCTCCGTGTTGTGTTCCCCGCCCCTCCATCTCATGCCTGCCCCTCGGGACCAGTACCTCTGAGTTCTTTGTGAGAAAGACATAAACATGAAGCAAGGTTATAATGGGGGGGTGTCTATGGGGACACTGAAGCATCGAAGCATCATGAGGCTGTGCCCAGTCAGGACGAGCATGACAGTCACCAAGCGTGAGTGTCCTGAGCGAGCATCTCTAACATCACGGGTCAGAGCAAAGTGTCTCTTCAGTGCAGGACTTCAACTCTTACAGCCTTCAGAAGAATGGGCACGTTAGAGAGGTTTTAAAGAGGTAGCTTCTTGTGCAGGTGAGAAACTGGAAGCTTGAGAGAGAGACACTTACTGATACTAGTTCCTGTTTGGGCGTAGTTTCAGGCTTTTATTATTATTTATATTCTTTAAAAATTACATTGTGTGTGTGTGTGTGTGTGTGTTTTGCTGGGAATTAAATCTAGGACTTTACCTGTGCTAGGTAACAGTGTTCTACCACTGAACCCCACCCTAGTTTTCTGAGCATCCATCAAACATGTTCTAAGCACTAGGTTAGGTGAGGGCAGGTTGCACCTGGCTTTGGCTAGTGCTAAGCCAAAGGCAGTGCTAAAAGCTAGTCAAAGAAAGGAGTGCTTGCTTGTTCTTGGTCTCAGCCCCAAGGTCCTCTCTTCCCTAAAGCTGCCCTAGCCCTGCAGGCAACGTAACCTCTCCCATTGTTGAGCCCTTTAGCACTTCACACTGTGCTGTGTTCTTTAGGTCTGAAGGTGATGAGCAAGTGACATTTGTTTTTGTGTGTCTGCTTCATTAGTACAGTGCACATGAAAGACATGCAGCAAATGGTGGCTGAGTGAATGTGTGAGTGAATATAGACCAGATTGCCAATGATTCTCAAACTATATTCTGAAAAAAAAATCAACCAAGGAGCTTGTTAAAGGTTCACTCTTCTGACTCCTAAGTGAGACCCCGGCACCTGAATATCCACACCCAGGTGTGTTTCTGGATGTGGGTGGTCTGTAAACCATACTTACCAGCAGTTCTGCACAGGTGCCAAGCCTTCTGGGATAAAGACAGGAACAGAACACTAAAAATAGCTCTCCATTCATCTGCCCATGCTCAGTGGCCAACTGCCCTCTCCTCCCGGCATCAGGTCCGGATGTGGGCCCGTTCTCAGCCCGGGGGAAAATGAACAGTGTCTTCTTCGAGGTGCCCAGAACACTCTGAGTCAGTGGAATGCTCTGGCCAGTCAGGCAGAAGGGAACTTCCACTTCTTTTTCAATCTTGGTGGGAACCAAATTGGCACGGTGAATGGGGAGGAGAGGAAGTGCCATGTGGGGCTTGGGGTTGGCCAAGGTTTTGGGGCTGGCTGTGCTTTGGGTGGCTGCTCAGGCCGTTGCTATATATGCACCTTCCTCTCTAAATAGTAACCTTCCCTTCTGGCTTGTGTGTTAGTTGGTGACCACAAGTACGTGGCGGCTGTTCAGGAGGCTCCTGGGATGGGAAGTTAAAAAGAAACAGCGTTGGGCTGCCTCTGGACTCCAGAGGAAAGACAAGAGAGCTGCTTCTCCGACACAAACTCACTGGGAGACTTGGAGGGTGTGGCTTCTAAGCCCTGGGTTCATTTTTGCATCTATAAAATGGGTGGTGCACAGGGGCAGAGCCATAATGTTTCTTCTTCTGAAAGGGATATTTCAAGGCCCGGGTCCAGCCTGAGCCCAGGGCTGTCCTGTTGGTCAGATATTGTTGATGAACTCACACTCTTAACTCTTTCAGGGCACACACAGCTCTGCGCAGTGTTGTGGGAGCTGGCTTCCCACAATAGAACAGCAGTGCTAGAGACTGAGGACTTGGTATTTTTTTCCTTCCTGCTTAGACCTGTCCCAGCCACACTGGAGGGTCTCCGTAAATAATTACAGAGCTCAGAGCGCCAAACAGAATAACTGTCAAATGTCAGCTCTATCTCTCTTTGCTCCTTTATGGACCTAACTTGATGAGTGTATGAGGAGCAGGGGGCTTTTGAGGAACAAACTACCTTTATTTTCAACATTTTATCCGTCCCCCCCCCCCCGCTTCCTCTTCCTCCTCTTTTGTAGTGCGGAGGGTTGAACCCAGACCAGATATACTTGGCAAGAGCTCTGTGCTCTGCAACTGAGCTGTATACCCCACCCCCTTTTATTGGTCTTTTTTCTTGTCTTTCTTCTTATTTATATGTAGAAATGAAATCATCAAAGGTCAAGGAAATGATCAAAGTCTGTATAGCTGAGGCTGGCCTTGAACTCATGATCCTCCTGCCTCAGCTCCCAGTTTCTGAGATTCTGGGCTAAACTATTTCTTAACTTTGTTCAAGTTTAGTTTTCTCATATGTAAAGTAGGTGACCAGTAGCTACCAGTTCATGCATGTGAGCCTTTTGTGCAGCCTCTGTGCACCGGTGCAGAAGTGATGGCTGGGTGAACACTGGGAGTGCTTAGCCCAGGGGGTTGGAGGCCTTTGAGTGAGGAGAACCTGGGACAGGTCACCCTGCTCTTCCACCATGTCCACAGTATTTAAGAATTAAAAAGAAAAAGCCATATTTTACTGTGAAACTATTGAATTAGAAAATGTCAGGCCGGCTGAATTGGGTTCCCAGGGAAACCACACTCCCATGTGCAAACGTCTGGTAACAAACAGTGCTTCATTTTGTTCTTCTCAGCACTTTATGTGCGTGTAAGAGTACATTTACGTGTTTGTGAGTGGCTGGCCTCTGAATGAGGATTCAAGCTGCTCAGAGGTCGGACTTGGCTTCGGGCACTGCTGAATTCATGGCACCAGACAGATTCATAGTGGCATCTTGGTGGGGTGAATGAATGAATGAGCATTTGCATTCAATGGGCATAAAGTTCTTTGACCTTCAGGTGGACTGTGGTCCTCTAAGGGTGGTGCTGGGAAGTATGGGGGTTTCGGAGACCCTTTTGGGAGCCTGCAAGATTGCAAGCATAATCAGAGTGATAGCTGTCTGTTGTTTGTTTTCTCTCATCCTCTCTGCTATGTAAATCTTAGTGAACTGGTATTTTCCAAGTAACCAATGCTTGATGATAAATGTAGGGTGAAGAGCCATTTCAGAGTACAGCAGATACACTATAAATATAAGCAATTTAAATTTATCAAACACTCACCAGTATCTATTGCACTTTGAGTTTGGTGAGTGTTTGATAGATTTTCATATGAAAACTCACAGACACAGTTTCGGTTTCCACAACACAGCTAACAGTGTAGTTACAGTGTAGCATAAAGAAGATACCTGTACTTACCAAAAAGCCTGCAGAGCGTCTCCATTTACCACCTGCCTGCTTGAGCCCAGGATTGCCTCATATTTCACTGGGTGTAACAGTGAAGGAAGAGGCAGATACGAGAATTTGGCTATTCCTTGAAAATAAGCAGGATAAGAAAGATATTTGCAGAAATCTAACGTTGCCATTATGCTCAATTTTTGTGTTGGAAAATATAATTTTTCATAAGATGATTATTTATGCTAGTGTGATGAGTTTATTAGAAACAAGAGCTTTTTGGAGACCTAAACATTTTTCTAAGCATCATGGGGTTCCCAGGTTAATGTGCTTAAGAAGCACTGGTGAGAACAAGCCCAAGGATTATGGAAGCTGAAGTGGTAACTGTAGATGGTGCCGGGTTCTTTTCCATGTGGGTGATGAGTAATTTTTTAGCATCCCTATGTTGGGAAGTGACCGATCTCTCTGCCTTTCTAACTTTGTAGGTTTGGGTAAGTGCTGTTTCCACGAGTGCCAGAAGTCAGTCCAACAGCCTGGGGGGGGGGCGGTGGGAGAATGTGTTGGTTTCCACCATTTCTAGTGTCTTCACATTGGGTTTTTGGAATCCTCTGTATCTGCTAGCTCTGTTTGCCCCTCTGAGAGAGATCTGGGAGACAGAACAGGGTTCAGGAAAGGTGAGTGTGGAAGCTGAACGAAGGTTGCAAGGGATGGCAGCTTGTGGGGCACCTTGGTGTTTGGCTGATGGGTAAACTGAGGGTCTGTCTTTGATACCCGAGGCAGTCAGTGACTGATGAGAGTTCATGTGTTCGTTCTGGGCCGAGGCATCTCAACCTGTACTATGGAGCTTTGTGTCCTTGCCCTGAAGTTGAGCGTGGCAGCAGTGACCTTACACAGGCTCTTTTCCCTGGGTTTATGGAGCGTCTCAGGTCTTTGGCTTTGGGCTGCCTCTGCTGACTGACTGGTTGGTCCGTAAGATGACACTGTATGTTTATTTTAGTTGTTGCTTGATAACTTCCTGCTGCTCTTAGCAGAGCAATGGAGCTTTAAAAAGACTGATGTGTGTTTCTCCACACCAAGCCTTGGCATACATTGCAATCTATTTTATTTCTAATCTGGAGACATTTCAGTATTATTGTGTTCCTGGGATTTTTGCGAACTTTCGATAAAAAATGGGGCGGAGTTGGGTTGGGAGAATTAAATGAGCCAATTCCTTCAGTGCACCAGGCACATTATTATTATTGTTGTTGTTGTGTTATCCTTATGATCGATGCTGGTCCCCTTAAACAGTCCTGAGGAGTGATTTGTACAACTCATACAAGTTCATTCTGCAACTAAAATTCAGTGTGCTCTTCCTATATGCTAGGCACAGTAGTTTATTATGTTTGTGAGTATTGCCATGTGTCGTAGTCACTGTTCTACTGCTGTGAAGAGACACCATGACCAAGACAACTCTTACGAAAGAAAGCATTTAACTGGGGGCTTACTTACAGTTAGTCCATTACCATCAAGGCAGGGAGCATGGCGGCAGGCATGATGCTGGAGCAGTAGCTGAGAGCTACATCCCGGTGTCTGCAGATAGAAAGAGAGGGAGAGGAAGAGCAGCACCCCAGGACAGACCCAGCATTTGTCTGCTTGGGGCCGACCCACCTGCGCCATGTGTTCCTTCTTCCCGGTGCGCTCTTTTTCCTCCTCCAAGCACTTACTATGTCTCCTTACTTAGGGAGAAGTAAGGGTGGCTGGTCTCTCTTTCCTAAGCCCTTGGCCTTCACTGGCTTTTCTTAAAGCTCTTAGCACCCAATAGGCATTAGCTAGTTGCTTTTTGTTTCTGCCTTATCTCCTGGTGTCCTGTTCCTGGCCACAGCTGAGTCTAGTGGTCTTCTTCAGAGGGTGGGTCTGCGCACCAGGGTGGCCTATGTGTCCACTGTGCTTCCAGACCAGAAGTGAGTATACTGGAACATTCTGAGAGCTTTTCTGAGAGCCTGGGGGCTTCATGTGATGTTGTTACAAATACCACTTTTTCCTTGTCTTGGGGTTTCCTCCTGGAGCTGTCAGTTACCTTGTCTTGCCTGCATGGGCCTGTGGCCAGTAATCTCCATGTTTGAGTCATTCAGGTCAATTCTGTATCCTGCTCTTGTGACTTCCAACAATTTAGGGAAACTGCAGGATCTATCCTATTCCAGCAGACAAACATCTTGTTGTGGGGCTTCCCCAACCTGTGATTCTGTCACACTGTGTTCCAGAGAGTTCACATGAGGGCACTGACTTGTCTGCCTGGGGATATGATTTGAGGCTGTGGGGTGTTTCTTCAGTCTGCAGTGGGCAAAGCCCTCCTGGTTTTGCGTGGGGACCTTAAGGAACCTTCCTCAGGGAGGAAGGCTGTATCAGGAATGTTGGCACCTCAGAGCTGCAGGCAGGGTCAAGGCCTTGGTCAGTTCTCTGTGTTTGTATCCTATACTCTCCATTTGTAAAATGGAGTTAGAAGCATCCCATATCTCATACAGAAGCCACTGGGACTTCTTAGGAGGTTGACAAAAGTTTACTGGCATATAGGAGAGCTTTCAAATTGTTGTTCTCCTAGCAGTGTCACTGTCATCAAGGTGATATTTGTATGTTTTGATTCTCATCCTGTGAGGAGTTAACTGTGTAAATGGGCGCATACAATAAAACTCTTTACACACTTCAGGGCTGGGTAGGTCATATTGGGTAGTAGTGGTGTGGGAAAATCTCCACACACAGTTGTTCTTACCATGGCCACCTTCTTACAGTCAGGTCAGAACAGCTCCCTCTAAGGGAAAGACAGAATTGTTTATGTCACAACTTTCCCTTTTGGCTCCAGCTGTGGCCTTTTGTTTCTTCAGGTGGTTGAAAAAATTCCTCAAGGTCACTTGCTTTCTGAGGATTGGTGTCAGACAGGGCTAAGTGAACCAAGGAGCGTGAGATTGTCCGGTCTGAATTCTCAGTAGTTATGTCCCTTTCTCTAGCCAGGGGACAGACAGCTCAAAGCTTGTTTTCGGGGGCCCAAAATGGACAGTCTTGCTGAGCCCTGGACTGAAGCCTAGAGCACTGTTGTTCTGCGGGCAGCATTAAGCCTTCTTGAAGGTTGTTGGTTGTAGTCTCTGAGAACATACATTGTAATTTCTGGGTCCCCCAGGATACTGTTGAGAAATGCAAGTGCTTCTTGTCACTATTATGGGTTAGTGGGTTATTTGTCAAACTTTAGTATCTGTGCTGCATGTTATTTGTCAAACTGATGGAGGGCAATTCCAAACAACTATCTTTATGTGTATGTTTGCAAAGCACATTATTATATTTGAAGATCGTTTGAGGTGTGCAGAGCAGTATATTCTATCTGTTAGGGTATGTAAACAGGCAGGAATGAGCAAAGAACAGTGGGCCAAACAAGCTGGTATAGATCCAGGACTAGAACATGGGTTTATAGGCATACAGGGACATCTTTCCTCTGGAGGCCTTTAGGTCCATTGTGGAAGGGGTGTGGCCAGTGATCCCAGCCACTGAGTGAACTGTGCCATTCTAGCCTCGTGACCTAGCCACCAGCCAACCAACCACCTCTACCCAGCTTCTCTGGTACTCTTTGCCTCTTTCTATCTCCAGATTCTTAGCACCTTCCAGCTTCCACTCCACACATGAGCCTGTGGGCCTCTTATAAACTTACCCTTTACCTCCTAGTTAAGAAGGCTTTGAATAATCCAAGTGCTGACCATTTGAAGAGAGTCTTGCTTTGTCAAGCCAGCCATTTGTGAGTTTATTAATAGCAAATGATGGGAGGTATTTCTCATGACTGATAGCAACTCCTTTTCTGTTACTCCTTATCATCTGAAAGCTGTTTTCCTAGGAACTGAGGAAGAGTATCCATTTGGAGAAAGCAATGGTTCTAGGCTGTCTGTGGGTACCCCTTAGCTGACTGATGAGGATCTGCGCTGAGTGTCAGAGCGTGTTACTGTGAAGGCTCTGGTGCCCTTCTTTTATGTATCTAGCCCTAAACCACAGGTGTTTATTGGGCTCTGTATTACTTTTTTTTTTTTATTGCTGTGACAGAATATATGTCAAAAGCAATGAGAATGAGGAAGGGTCTCATAGTTTAAGGGTTTACAGTCTCTCATGAGCATGGTGGCAGAAGTAGCTGGGCACGTTGTAACCTCAGGCAGGAAGAGGAGATAGAAGATGCTACTTAGCTTGCTTTCTTCTTTTTATTCAGCCTGGACCCAAGCCAATGGGATGGTACATCCCACATTCAGAGTGGGTCTCAGTTAAATAACCCAGTCTAGAAAATCCCTCACCGACATGCCCGGAGCCTTGTCTCCTAGGTCATTCTAGGTCCTGTCAAGTTGGCAGTCAGCAATAACCATCACAGGTCCATACTGTATGCTAGACCCTCTCAAGGGAGCAGAGGCTCAATAAGATACATTCCTTATCTTACCACGTACCTGGGGAAGCAAGGTAAACACTAGACAGAATCCTGTAGGACTATAGAGAGAATGTTAACCAAGAAGGAGGAGGGTTGTGTTTTGTCCCTTGCCTCCTTCCTGGCAGTGCCACTCTGGCCAAGTCGCCTGGTTTCTCTAGCTACTCCTCTGTGGAAATGGATCAGGGCTTGGTATCTGGTCCCCTCCTGGTAAATGTTAGCTTCTGTCAAATGTTAGCTCTGTGACGATGACGAGAGTGGATTGTTTTAATGGCTTACAAATCTAAAAGTTTTAACAATGCAGTCACAGAGTGGACACCTGTGCATCTCCCATTCAGTGATTTCACGCACCCCCGTGGCTTTAGATCACCACTGTGCTGGTGTTCGTCACGTCTGCACATTAAGTTGTTTTCAGCCTATCCGTGCATATCTCTAGGCAGCACACTGATTAGTTTTACTTATTAAAGCAGTATTTCACGTAGTTTTCTGTGGTGTGCTTTCAACACCCCGTATCAGCTTTCTGACATCCCATTTGTGTGGTTGTAGCAGTTTATTCATCTCCATTGGTGTAAACCTTTAATTGGTATGAGAATCTTGCACTTTAGCAAATTCTTTGAATAATGTGTGGTTTGGGTTAGGGTTAGGGTTAGGGTTAGGTTACTCTTTTTAGGGGGGTATTGGATAAAATAGAGGTGCTTATCACTGTTCAGGTCTCCTGGTACATACAGAATCTATTGTGTGTACATGTGTGTGTAGGGGGTATAGGGCGAGGGTATCTAAAGTCTCAGTAAATTTTCAAACAATGTGTTGTTATTAACTATAAATCCAGTGCTATACCGTGGCACTGTAAGGGCCAATGTGGTCAGTCCAGCAGCTAGCCAACTTGCTCCGTGGATCCCCTTTCTCCATCTCTTATTCTGCCTAACTGTAAGCTTGAATGCCTTAGCTGACACGTCCCTGTGCCACATATGCCACCTCTAGAAACCATTTCACTCTGTGAGCTTTGTATTTTGTTATATTTTGTGTGTGATGTGTGTATGTGTGTGGTGTGCATGTGTGTGTACGCCTGCTCATAGGTGTGGGCGGACATACACGTGTGTGGATGGAGGCCAGAAGTTGACTTTGGGTTTCTTCCTTTATTGATCTCCTTCCGGTATTCAGGTTTTCTCACTTGAGACTCAGAGCTTGCCAATGTGGTCAGTCCAGCAGCTAGCCAACTTGCTCCCTGGATCCCCTTTCTCCATCTCCTCTATGCTGAGATTACAGACATCACCACGCCCACCTGGCATTCACATACGTACTAGCGAACTCAGCTCTGGGCCTCATGCTTGTACGACAAGTGCTTTACCCCCTGCGGCATCTCCTCAGCTTTTGACTTGTTTTAAGATTCCATATGGAACCAAACAGTCATTGCACGGTAATGGAATGATGCGGTCCTGAAAGATTCCATAGGTAGCCAAACACTGCATAGCGATGCAATGATGTACCGCTGCGGTCCGGTAAGAGTAAATGGACTGGAAAACAGTACAGGGCGTCTTAACACTGGGCAAGTGACTTCCTCTATGAATCCTGTGTTTACAGTGTTTCTTGTTGTATTGAAAGGCCACGTTAAGTGTTTCCCGTACCATCTCCATTTGCGTAAGGACACTTTATGATGTATGTACAACAGTGAACTTGCCTAACAGCAGTGTTCTCAGAGTGTATCCTCGTCATTAAGTATTAAATGACCCGGAGTGGGATTGTGAAATATTTGTCTTTCTGCCGAGCTTGTGTCATTTAACATACCATCTTCAAGTTGCACCCATGTTGTTACAAAATGCTCTCCTCTCTCTCTCCTCGTCTGTTCTCTATTTCTTTATTCATTTATCCACTGACCAGCACTCGGGTTGTTTCCTGTGTCTCGGCTCTTGTGAACCGTGCTGCAGTAGAGTGGATCGCCATTATTGAATCAAGGAGGTTCCTTCCCAAACTGAGTTTAAGAATCTTCTCATGTGCTGAGTATGATTAGATACCTTTCCTGTAGCTTCCAGTTGATCTTAAAGACTTACTTTGTTTTTAAACCAAATTTGTATTCCCGATGTTATTTAACTTAGTTGTGAGTCTGTCGCTTTCATATGTTGTTAGATTTATTTATATTTAACATTATTCTTGGAGTGTCTCATCTGTGATAATGTAAATGATAACCTGTAACTTTCCTTTTCTCTTTTGTACTTATCTTGGTATTGAGGATATATTATATATTTCATAGAATGATGAAATAGTCATCCTTAAAATCTGTAAGTAGAGTATATTGACTAGAGTGTGCATGTATAAAGAACTTTTTCAAGGAAACATTTGTAATGTGTTTCAAGAACTCTTAAATCTTTGATTTGATTCTTTATACTTTTTTTATTATGTTAAACTTTTTTTTTTTTCTGTTCAAGACAGGGTTTCTCTGTTGTAACTCTGGATGTCCCAGAATTCCCTCTGTAGACCAGGCTGGCCTCGAACTCACAGAGATCCACCTGTCTCTGCCTCCCGAGTGCTGGGATTAAAGGCATGCGCCGCCACTGCATGGCATGTAAAACTTTTAATGTTGGCAGCATTCCATGAGTTCCTTTGCACTGCCAGTTTCACTTATTTTTATGACATCTCCAGGAATATAACCTCTGCTATTTAATCAGGATGAATTGTTAAACTTTTGTCATTTACATTTGCACATCCATGTGAAGCAGAATTTTATTGATCTTGTGCAACCAAATGAAATGTAGAAATAGGTGGAATGTATTATTATTCCTCTTTTAGTGTTATATAGAAAGTATACTCTATAATGCAATACTACAAATTTGGAGTTCTAGGGGCTGGGGCGATAGTTCAGTTGGAAAAGTGTTTGCTTTGCAAGCCTGGTGTTAGGTCCCCAACACCAACCTGAAAAGCCAGATATGGTGACATACATTTGTAATCCCAGTGCTGGGGAGACAGAGACTTGTGAATTCTGGGGGCTTGCTGAGTAGCTAGATTAGCCTATTTGGAGAGCCCAGGCCAATGAGAGACCCAGTCTCAGAAAACAAGGGGCTGGGTGTGGTATTTGTGCTTTTTAATCCCAGCACTTGGGAGGCAGAGGCAGATGAATCTGTGGAGTTTGAGGCTAGCCAGGTCTCTATAGCAATTTCCAGGCCAACCAGGACTACATATCAAGATCCCATCTCAAAACAAAACCAAAAAGCAAAACAAAACAAAACAAAAGCAAGGTGGATGTTGAATGAGGAATACCACATGAGGTTGTCAACATATACGAAATAAACACGGATTTTTAAATTCAGGTTTACTAATCTTGTTACCCATTTCCTCTACTGCTGTTTGGGTTTTCCCCAATATAAGCTTTATCAAGAGGATTTGACATCCTAAAATGGAAATGGGAAGCCACTGGTTGCTGATGGCTCATGGAGCCCTGACAACCTGTGATGGAGTGCTCTTTGAATATGTATCAAGGTGACTGGTGTAGGCCTTTGACAGCACATGATTGTGGTTGGAGAAAGCCCAGCATTAACTGCTGACCTTGCCATCGCCAGCGAGCAGGTGTTGCATGAGCTCAGCTCCCTTTCAGCCCTTCCTTCTCCCTGGTGGGCCATTGGCTCCTGAGTAAGATAGATGCATGCAGTAGAAGAGCTGTTAATAGCATTTACTCTGTCTTAATCCTTTTTAATCCCATTCATATTTCAGAATCTGAAACTTGGCAGGATGTCAGAAGCCACACTGTGAGCAGAGAAATTTTTCTTAGAACAGCAGGCACCAAATTAATTTTTTCCCCCTAATATTTAGGTTGTTAAAACACGTAAGAGTAGGAAGTTTCTCCTTAGATTTCTGAGTGTCACTAAGAAATCTTGTTGAGGCTTACTATCTGGCAACAATCAATAGCAAGCTTAGTCATAGGGCAGATATCTGTGGCATTGACTTCTGAGTGGGGACATAACTAGGATCAGTAGTGCTCCATCCATTGTCAAACCCATGGGGAATTTGGACCTTGAGCTGTTCCTGATGAGACATTAGCTTTTGCTTGGACTTGTCAGCCCAATCTTTTGATTAACGGGACCTGGCAGATTTAATGTAAAAAAAAAAAAAATTGTGGAATTCTGGTATAAATCCAGGAGGACTTAGACCCTGGCTGTATTGTGATCTGTCAAATCTGGGACCGGGTACTGTTTTCCTTCCTGAATTTACTGCAATGCATATACGTATTGGAAGGCTGCGTGTGGCCTGCAAGGAACTTTTTTTTTCCCTTGTGGAAGTTCTTTGTCATCCAAGAGCTCCCCAATGCTAGGTTTTGGATTAGACTTTGGGTCAGTTTCAGGGTAGTGAGAGGATAGATGCCCAAGAACATGTTGTCTTCAACTTCCTGGGCTTCCTCTTCCAAGTTCTGGCCTTTATTGGGCAGAGACGGGTCTTGTCTGGAGGGCAGCCCTGTTTGCCATTTGAATCCCTGCCCAGCCCTGGGGTGTGAGGGCTGATGGGGAGGGGTAGGCAGGCCATTGTGGGAGAGAAGGCTTGGGAGCTCCTGGAGGAGCATTTAGGGTTGGAATCAGTTGTGTCTTTTAAAAATTTTACCCATTTTGGACTTGTCTGTGGAAGCAATTAGGGAGATCACAGGACCGTTTCTGATTCCTGATTCTGTGCAGTGTCTATTCAGAAAATAGAAAACAGTCAACTGGAACAGGGGATTATTTGAGCACACACAGAGTCCTGTTGTCTCAGCAGCATGCCCCCAGACAATTTGCCTTTTAGTGAAGTTTAAATCCATGAAAGGAAATAAAAAGTGTTTTATTAGATGGCGAAGAAAGATGGACTGGACTTAGGAGACTTGGAGAATTTTAGCTTTTTTCTTTGTTAATGCAAACTTTGGAAGAGGGTGACTCTTTCTGTAATGCAATTTATTTGTACAATGTAGTAATTATTGCTAATAGTTAATAATTATCTCCAGTTGGGGAAAACGCCAGAGAGAGAGAGAGAGAGAGTCAGTCTGTACAAGAGAGTAAGTCCTTGCTGGGCTACCTTTTGTTCAAGGCTAAACATTGCTGCTTCTAAAGAAAGAGTATACCTTATGCATGGGGCCTGTTAACATTTATGAAGTGTCAACTTTGGAGGTTCTAGCTGACACAGATGTGGACAATCAGGCCAGAGGATTACTCCCGTGTGTATGCACAGACTGAAGCTTCAGGGGCACTGGGGACTCACCCAGTATTATGCAGCTACTAAGAGACAGGGCAGAGATACTAACCCTGCAGTAACTTCCATTTTTTTTCCCCTGTAAAATACTGATTCATTCAATTTGGCACAGTTCGTTGAAGTTTATAAAATAGGTATATGTCCATCGTGCCTTATTAAGTATTGATTTAGTTTTCTGAAAGCATACAGAACGAACCAGGAGATCCATGAATGCGACTAGTAATGTGCTGTGTGGACAGATGGTGCCAGTCACAGGCAGGAAAAGGATTTACTACGTGCTGAGTGGCAGAGAGCTGTTCTCTTTGATCTTGATATCAAAACATTTCAAGTTCATTGTCAGGGAAGAAAAATCACTCTTGATCTCAATTCCCATGCAGCCTGTGGGATTATATCTTGATGTGCTGATTTACTGGATTTGTTGAAGGGAGCACTGGGAGAAGTGCTCAGGAGTATACTGGATAACTGAGGGAAACACACCCTTTGACCTTTCTCCATCAGGGCTGGCCTGGTTGGGACTGGAGAGTTGGCTCAGCAGTTAAGAGCACTAGCTGCTCTTGTAGAGCATTTGGATTCAATTCTCAGCATCCACATGGTGGCTCTCAACTAACTGTAACTCCAGTTCTAGGCACCTGATGCTCTCTTTTGGCATTAAGTCCTTCACACGGTACACTCACATACATGTAGATATACATGTAGGTAATATACATATGAAATAAAAATAATAAATCTTAAAAACAAGACTAGCCTGATTGAAGGCCAGTGGGGGCCCATTGGGCAAACTCACCCAGTATTCTAGAGAAACATTGTTTTAAATGTTTTAAAACCATTCAAGAGTTTCTTCAGTTTATTCTAGTTGAGTTTTCCTCCAGTCATAGCAACCCCCCTCAGCCCTTTGGATTGCTCAGATCTTTTTGGGGTGTCAGGGTTGTGGCAGTTAGAGGTCCTAGGGCCTTTCCCTGTAGTGTCACCCTCTCTTGTCACTGAGATGCTGCAAGCCAGTGGCTCTCCAACTTTGGAAGGTGTGTGAGAGTCCTAAAGAGCTGATAAAGTACAGCGAGGCTCAGGGTGGGCAGAGGATAGGTCTGGCCTTTTGTACTTTTTTCTTCAAAAGCCTTGTGCTACAGATGGTTTTGTTACTTCCCAGAATCCAAGTCTTACTGATTGAGCCGGACTGGACTGGTTGGCTAGTGAGACCAGGTTGTCTCTGCCCATGTGCCTTCTTAGCACCAGGGCAGCTGAGGTCATAGTTGTTGCCTGAGTGACCACTAGCCTTGGTCTTGAGGATCTGGACTCAGGTTCTCTCATACTTTCATGGTGTTAGAAACCAAAAATATAACCTCAGTGTCACATGAAGGAACACACGAGCAAAGCCAAAGTAGCTTGGAGCTGCAGTTTCGTGTTGTGGAAAGGGTGCATGCACCACAACCGAGCGGGCTGGAGAGTACACTGGGGCGGGCAGTGCACTTGCTTTGTATTCTAATTCAGGTAGTGACTGTGTCTTTCCTCCACTGGCTGCAGTCTAACCTCACAATCTTTCTTGATGGGCTAGCTTTACAAGAATCCTGAAAGGAAATGAAGGAAAGGGAGGTTGGTTGGCTGCTCCAGGCCATCAGGTTCCAAGTGTGTGTGTGTGTGTGTGTGTGGGGGGAGGCACTGGAGGGGATACTTTGTGTAAGCAAAAATTTTATTACCAGGTACTGTAGATTTAAAGATTTGCATAAAAGTTTTACAAGGTTGGGGGAGATTTATAGAGTATTGGCCCTTGGCAGGCTGGCTGTCTTTGATAGGAAAACAACAAACAAAAAACCCCAAACCAGTTTCACACAGTGGCAAACACTTGTCCCACTCTCTTCCCTGTCCTCCCCACTTCCTGCACTTGGTTGCCACCTCTCCCCTCAGCCCCACACCACCCTCTCTCTCCCTCGCAGCTCATTGTTCTCTCTCTCCTGCCGTCCAGATCCTGTCCAGCTCTTTTGCCTGGGCCCTTTCCCCCACTTTCATCGTTTACCCCACCTTCCTCCTTGTTATCCATCCTGCTAGCCAGTGCAGGTTCTGTACTAGATGTGAACTGCGTCTCCACCAAGAAGCCTCCAGCTTGGTCAATGTCAGTACCTAGTGCTAAGAGCTAAGTGCCAGGTGCTGGACACATCCTGGAAAGAAACCCAGGCTCTGGTGGGGAAAGGAATCCTATAAGGCTCCATGAAGGTTCTTCACAGAACAGTGAGCCAGGATTGAGAAAGGGAGAAGCAGCTCTCATTTCTAGGTAGTGGGGCTAGCTGGAGTTGGGACTGACAGCTGGATTATTGAGGAATTTGAGGCGTGCGCATAGAGGAAGGGGGCGTATGACGTGTGAGCTCTTCATTCTATGACTCACTTTCCTTTAAAGAGACATTGATTAAATCTGTTGTTAGGGACAAAAGTATTTATGCTGGAAGGTTCAGAGAACCAGGTAGAGACTGGTAGAATGTAAAACATTGGATTGTACCTAAGGTGAGGGAATAGAAACTAAAATGAGCATGCATTTCTTTGTCTCTCTTGCTGGCCTTGAAGGAATTTGGTGCTAGGAAACCTTTACCCTGTTCTTCCTGTGAAGGAATGGTGAACAAATGTGTTTTAGACTCAGGTTTGTTTGACCTACCTGGGTCTCTGTTTCCTCAACCCTAAACAGAGGCAGGCTGGGAGAGATAATCTACAGTAAAGCTGGATTCTGCAGTATGACTGATCCCATGTGTCTCGATTGCTTGCCCTCAAGGCCCTGAAGTTAACACATGCCTGGTTCAGCTTTACACCAAGGAAGGCCAGACCAGCTTTGTCCCAGGCCCCAGAGAGCTGGCACTGAATGAATGTGTCTCAGGAGAGACAGCGAGTGAGGTGCTGGGAGATGTCGAGGATGCTGGCTTGTGCTAAGTACCAACAGAGAGGGCCAGGCTGAGTTGTTCGGGCTGCTGTGGGCTGTGGGCTGCAGCTCTGTGGACACGCCCCAGGCCCCACCACGCACACGCTGGTCACCAGCACTACTTGCTACTCACAGTAGACTCACATCTCAAGTTACTTTATCTCCCGAATACCCTGTATTCATTAAGAAAGATACTGCTTCCCACATCTCATCAGACAATTGGGAACCCAGGCTAGTTTTGAGAGATCCTGAGTGCTTTTAAAAATTTAGCTGATTGAAATCTAGCCCGAAGTAAAAGGACAACTGTAATAACATTCAACCTTTTTTGAACATGCCTTGTGCCCGACAGCATTTCATTGAATTTTCTCAAGTGCTTGAAGAGGCTATGTGTGGACATAATCCCTGTTTTCAGATGAGACAATGAAGATGGAGTTCAGTGTGGGTCATTGTCAGAACCAGGAAGTGGAGCTCTAACCTGGCCACAGGGCCTCTACTCTGTGCTGCTGCAAGTCTGTTTTTGTCCAGGGCAAACTTGTGATTTTGGGCAGGGCCAAGCTGATGATAGCCGCTGTTTGTTTTCGCATGACCCATGATCTCAGAACAGCTTTTATGCTTTTAACTAGCTCAGAGAAAAAACAAGGATAAATATATTTCATAATGTAAAAATTAAATGAAACTCATGTACTCATGAATACAGCTTTATTAGAACACAGTTATGGGCATTAGTGTACTGGTGGCTGACTTCACACTCTACCAATAGACTTATGTATCCTGCAGAGCCTAAAATATTTAAAGCATTCCCTTTCATAGAAGTTGACTGAGCCTCTGATTCAGGGTATTCATTAGGCTTAATGAGATGATAAAAGTAATCAGTCAACAGGCTGGTGGTGGCCCAGGCCTTTAATCCCAGCACTGGAGAGGCAGAGGCAGAGGCAGAGGCAGGTGGATCTCTGTGAGTTTGAGGCCAGCCTGGTCTACACAGTGAGTTCAGGACAGCCAGAGTTACAACAGAGAAACTCTGACTTGAAAAACAAAAACAAAAAGTAATCAGTCACCGCTTGTGTACTGTGCCAGCTTCCCAATCATCTGCTATTTGAAGACTCAGGGTCTCATTCTGTTGTTTGGATGTCATAAGTGTCCTCTCTGTGACATGATGGCAGTGACCACGTGATGTCACTTGCTAAGGTGCGTTTTTCTCAAAAGCTCAGTCTCCTGGAGACTGACTATGAGGTTTTCTCTTGAAACTTTGTGTTGGGTGATGATTGTACTTAGGCAGTTTTTGCATGCTCATTGGAAGATGGGCAGAGTTTCCTGTGTTGTCTGAATGCGTGGGTGATGCAGGTTTTCACTGAAATGGAAGGTTGTAGGCAGGAGAATCAAGAAGTAACCACCACCTGGCATTTCTGAGCACATCCCAGGATTATTCTGCCACATGCTTAAGAGGGACCCAAGATCCTGGGTTCTCAGCCAAACTTGACAAACGCAGCTAGGAGGTGTGAGGGACAGGGCTGATGGTGGTTTTGCAAAAAGCCAGGTCTGAGGCAGGGTAGCCGGCTGGGGACTCAGTGCCACTCTGGCTGTGATGGGTAATAGGAGACATGAGGTAGCCAGCTAGTCTGAAGATGTTAGCCCAAGTTCTTTCATGAAATGAGCCCAAGACTCCAATTTGCTCTCTTTGGTATTCAATCTTCCGCGTTGACAGAATCACCTCATGGGTCTTGCTTTTTCCTCTTTATTTATTTTTCCTGCTCTTTCTTTTTACTGTTTTTCAGACAGGGTCTCCATATATAGTCCATTCTGACCTTGAACTCAAAATCCTACCGCCTCAGTTTCCTCATTGCTGGTATTGTAGGTGTGTGCCACCAGTCCTGTAAACCTTATAAGACAGCCTGCTTCTCATCTACTTCGTCTAACCCTCCTTTCTGAGACCCTGCTGGTGGCAGTCACGGTAACAGTTTTCATTTCTTGTGCGCTTCATGCATATGAACTCATCATATGGATCACATCGCCGAGTAATGTCACAAGCGTCCTGTGGGGTCAGTCCTGGTCACCAGTGGTTCTCACACGTCCCAGTGCTGCCTGCCTTTGACACGGCTCTTTATGTTTGGTGACCCCCCAGCCATAAAATTATTTTCGTTGCTACTTCACAACTGTTATTTTGCTACTGTTAGGAATTGTAATGTAAATATATGATGTACAGATGATCTTAGGGTGGCCCCTGTGAAAGCTTCGATCTCCAGAGGGAATGCGACACACAGGTTGAGAACCACTGGTTTATAGCATTTAAAAAATGTTTTAGGTGGCTTCTTTTTTTTTTTTTTTTTTTTGATTTGAGGCTCAAATGCTAACCTCTAACAAAATTAGAGATGACAAAGATATCTCATATATTCCCAGCTGGTTTCCTAAAGTTGTGGAAGTTATCAAGTATAAACAAATGAAATTCCAAGTACTCATTTTTCAGACTTGCCAATATTTCTCCCTGCTCTTGCTTCAGCTGGGTACCATTATTGGTAATTGTTGACTTCAGGATGTATCTTCTTAATTTTTGTACAGTTCCTGGGTAACAACCTCTTATGGTTGCCCATGGTGTTTGCTCTCATACAGAGAGTCCTGACATGTTGCCTTGAGCTGCTTAATATTTGTTAAGCCTACTGAGTAACTTTTTTTTTATTTTTGTGCTACTATGTAGCCCAAACTACCCTCAAACTCATGATCCTCTAATCTCAGCCTCCCAAGAATCAGGATTACAGGTATATGCTACCGTGCCTGGAACCAGCTTTGAAGAGTGCAGATAATTTGTATGTCATTTTAGTATTTTCTCCTTGCTGAAACAGAATACCAGAGATTGGGAAATTAAAAAAAGAAGATTTTATTTTGGTTCTTGATTCTGGCTGTTTAAACTTAGGTGGCTGTGTGTTGTGAGGGGCCTGTGTAGCTTCACATCATGGCAGGAAGTGAAAAGGACGAACAAATGTGTTGGGCAGGGCATGGGGAAACCCTGCTTTCATGATAATCATCTGTCTAGTCCTGGCTTTGGCAATTGTCCTTCACGAAAGCCAGGTCTCCATGACCCAAGCCTTTCTTGCTAGGCCTCATCTCCTGGCCCTGGCCCAGCACGGACTTTCATCTTAGCAGCAGCTTTGGCGCAGGTGCGCCACACTCAAGCCACACATTAGATGAGCAAACTCAAGTAGCTGTGCCACTCACTGGCTGTGAGCCTCTGCTTACTAGAGCGGTGGTGCCAATACTAAAATGCACACTGGATGCCAAAATTCTATTGATTTCCTACCCTTCCGCCTTTCTGTAGGAGTTTAGGGGAACCCTTGGGGAGGTTGTTGGTGTGTGGGAACTGCCATAATCCTTGGGCATGAAATGACTTCAGAGTAGTTCTATAAAATCAAGTGAGCTTGTTGACCCCACTGCCAACACTGTGGCCTCCGTGACAGGATCAGCCCAGTAGGCTTTTGGACAGAGTGGACTGTGAGAGACTGTGCCCCTTAGCACTTTGTGGCTGGTCAGAGGCAGAGTTCATGAACTTGGAACCTGGACCTGGATATTCTTTCCTCATCTGGGAGCAGTGGGGAGGGATGTGGAGAGGGAGACTCAGGAAGCCATAGACTGCAGGTACATTCAGCTGACAGGACTGTGGGAGCTGGCCCTGAACACCTCAGGCGTTAGTGAATGGTATCTCTTACTTTCTTTATCCAGACTTTAGGGCAAATGGGGCAGTGCAAGAGGGGGCTGGTTGGGTTCAGGGAGTAGATTTTGAATTCCAGTTTGAGGGTCCAGAGTTCCAGTCTTCAATCGAGGACTAGCAGCTCTTTACCCAGTATGCTGCTCTTTTGGTGGCGATGGTGGGAGTTTGTGAGTAGAGTTGGTAGCACAGGTGGGCAACAGGTTAGGGAATAAGGAGATAATTTGGGGATAGAGAGAATGGTACCGTTTATATTCTCAGTATGGACATTATTGGCAAGTGATATTGGCCAGAAAGGTCTTCCTCAGAGAAGAACTTAGAAAGTAAACAGTTTACTGGTGATCATAACCCTTGTACTCTGGTTGTAAAGCACACAGCTATCAAAGGACACACACACACACACACACACACACACTTAGATGTATTCAGGCAGTTGGAAACATAAATAAATGAAATGGGCTAAACCATAAAAAGTCATACTGCCTCTCAGTCCTTCATATGCTCACATTTGATAGAGGAAACCAGCTGTGTGGGCACCATGTTGCTTGGCAACTGCTGCTTGGCCTCAGCATTGGGGTGACTGGGCTGCCAGTGACCGTTTTTGCTTAGCACTTATCCCACGGAGATGGACACCCAGATCCAATGGCTTGAATGTGGCCAGATAAAGTTTTTTTTTTTTTTTGAAGATGCCAAACATAATTTAAAAAAAAATGCCAATTTCCTCTGTTCTTAAAGATTTTAAGATTTTAAAAAACACTTGGAGGAAGCTGGGTGTGTTGCTGCATGCTTATAACCCCAGCCCTTCAGTGCTGAGGGATGGGCATCACAAGTTCGAGGTCATCCTGCACTGCAAACTGCTCATGGCTTGTCTTACAAACAAATGAACAAAACATTATCAGTCAACAAAAGATACTACAAGATTCAATAATGAAGCCTCAATCTAGAATTCCAGATTTATCATATGACAAGGAGAAAGGGCTGGGATCCTCAACCTCTCTGTAGATGAAAAGCCGTCTGGGGATCTGTGCTCAGTCTCACTGCTGTGCAGTTTCCCTGGAGTTGCTGAAGTGTATGGGACCCACTTTCTGCCTTCATAAAGTCCACAGCTAGGCAAGCCACTAGTTTCCAACTCATGTTCCCTACAGCCCATTTAAAGGTTCCATAAATGTTTGATATTTATAAATAAAATCCCACCTTCTCCAAATTTGAGAGTGTTTGTGATGGTAATGAAAACATTTGCTCAAGTATCTGTTGCACTAAATTTTACAATTAAAGCTGTCTCGTCTCAGAAGACAAGCTGTGCACTCCCCTCTGCTGTCCTGGAACTTGCCACCCTCCTCTACTGCCTCCCGAGTCTTGGCATGTGGAACGTGAACACAGTGGAGAGCATCAGTAGCTTCATCTGGTTGCGTACAGATTACTTTAAAAATAGAAAGGTCATTTGAAGTTTGAGGTTGCTGTTTCATCTAGTCTGCATAGACACATATGTTTGTACATGTTTATACATATAGATATAAGATGTGGAATTGTGTTCCTGTATGTTACTCATAAGATTCTTTGTGTGTGTGTGTGTGTGTGTGTGTGTGTGTGTGTGTGTGTGTGTGTGTGGTGAGTGGGGGGGCAGCTCTATCACTGAGATAGAGCCTCTGACTTCACAGTCCTCTGTGCCTTTGGAAGAGTCATCATGCCTTCACCTGCCTCCCATGGAGAGTTGAGGCAGCTGGGGTTTGCAATACGGATGCTTCACCTTGGGTTTTTGGGGTGTGGAGCTGTGGATGATGCTGATTCTTAAGGCTGACAGGATCAAATTAAGAGTCGTTTGTTTGCAGATGAGGCAGAGGAAGCCAGCTTGTTCTCATCTTGCTATGACTGATCATTTGTCCTGGTGTCTGCAGTCCTACTCAGGCCCTGCTTTTGGGGTCCACGATGCAATTTAATGCCAGGTACTAAGACCGGCTCACAGGTGACAACCGCCTCTGGGGCGTTTTCAGCCACGGTGCTTGTTGTCTGTGTTTGGCGGGAGGCCCCACCAGTGTGCCGCTTTCATAAGCCAGTGGCTTGCCTGTCTGTGCCTCTATTTTAGGGCACAGTTGGGTAATAGTAATATTCACAAGGAGATAAACTAGGTAGGAAGAATCAGACGCAGAGTTTGCTTAAAACCTTACAAAATGTTATTTGATTTTAAACGCTGCTTGAAGCGGATCACATTTTGGTTAATTACGTCAGTGAGTAAAAATAATTATTGTCATATGGTGTGTGGGCTTGGCTCTAGAAGGATAAAGAGCCTATTGTTACCCATTGTGTAGTTCAGTCACTTGTTACCCACCCTTGAACACGGAACGTGTAGGGCAGGAAACCTGGAGCCCTGTCTCTTGCTAAAATTCTGGCTGCTCTGTGCCTTCAGCTTCTTTCGCAGAAGCTGCTTCATCCCATCAGTTCCAGTGAGCTGATATAGAACCCGTCCCTCAGGCCAGGCGTTTGTGACTTTGGTTCCCAGTATCTGTTGAGACCTGCCAGTAGATGAGGCCACTGAGTGCTTCCTGGAGTTAAGATCAAGGGTTTCAGGGTCAGGCAGACGGGGTGTAAATCTTAAACTATAAACTGTACTGTGTCAGAACAGGAGCTTAACTGTTCTAAGGTGTGGTGTCAACATCTGTAAGATGGGGATACTTGTAGCTTCTGTTCCCCGTGGTCTCAGAAGGTTTCAATGAGATGACAAATGTAATGTGTATAGCACAAGGTAGGCCAGGAGGAGAGTCAATTACGTTACAGCAAGTGCACTCTCAGGGGCCCCTGTGGGTTTTCTGCTGCACTTTTACCTGTACGTCAATCTCCGGAACCCTTCCTTTGTTACCACATTGTCAGGTCCTTGGGCAAGGTCTACCTGCTCATCCAGGCCCCTCCCCACTTGCATTTTCTTTAGGGCTTTTTCAGTCTTATGAGGTCTTGGTTGGTCTGTACCACCTTAAATGCCCCTCTGTCTGTGGTAACCCGAGCCATGCAAGGCTTGAGACTTGAGGCAGGGAGTTGAGTGGCGTGGACAGAACAGTTCTTAGAGATTATTAGGTGAAGAAAGAGTAGCTTTGGGGCTTGGTAAGGGGAAGGGTGTCAGAACAGGAATCAAGTGAGCTTGCTGTGTTTGAATCTTTAGAGAACAGTGATGGGGTGCATATTGAAGAAGCCCTTCCTTCGTTCTGTAATTGATGAAGTGAATGGCTTCTTGAGACCCTCAATCCCCAGAGCACAAAGGCCATGGAAAGTTAAATTTGACCTTTTTTTTGGACAGGATCTCACTATGTTAACTCTGACTTTCCTGGAACTCACTCAGTAGATCTGGCTGGCCTCAAACTCATAGACATCCACCTGCCTCTGCCTCCCGAGTGCTGGGATTAAAAGTGTGTGCTGCTACACCTGGCTTGAACGTGAACTTCTTGACCACTCTTGGCTTTCACCCACCAGATTGACAGGCTCTCTGCAGTGTAGTAAGATGAGCCTGAGCCATCTTCCCTGTGCCCCAGCAGACCCCTGCCTACCTGTCTCCACTGCAAGAGGAGGCTGACCTCTGTGTTCTATAGCAAAGGTGCCCTTGACTCCTACCTTCCTGTTTGGACAGTCCAGTGGGCACCCTCAGTCAGACATGGAAGAGGCAGCCCTTCACCTTGTCTCCCTTTCTAGCTGTGGCCCTCCAGGATCTGTGCACATTTATGTTGCTTTCCTACAGCCACGGCCACACCCTTTAAAACTCTCCCTGTTAACTTTAGCTGAGTGTGTCACCTGTCTCTGCCAGGCTCCTGACTGAAACTGCATACTTTAAGAAGAGTAACCTGGCAGGTCTGTTTTTTTTCACACTGACAAAGGCCCTGACACACAGAGTTAGAAAGAGAGATGTCAGCGAGGTAAATGAGTGAGGGAACAGGGTCTGCTTGGTTCATCTTCAGGGTTCACAAAAGGCCCAGATAGATGGTTCTATATAGAGTCGTAGTCTGTATAGAGTCATAATCTGGCAGGATAGAAACAGTAAGGCTGTGGCCGGTAATCACCCGTTCTGGCTCTTGCTAGTTTTATGTGTACGGGTGATGCCTTGGAAGCTTTAGAGACAGGTTTTGAAATGTCGCAAGCCTTGCAGGCCTAGGATACAGGCTCCCTCTGCTCTACAGGATTTCAGGTTATGGGGACAGACCACAGCGCAGAAGTGGGGAGATCAGAGCCTTGGGTGAGAAAATACCCTTGGGTGACCCAGGGAGGAGGATATGTATGTGTTTGGGGGCACATTTTGGGATTCCAAAGTTTATGGCCTAGGAGACAGAGTTAATGGAGCAGTCACACCAGAGAGAGGGGAAGAGAAGAATATAGACGGTCTGTTTTGGTGTGTGATGTTTTCATGTAGGTTTGGGGAGATTTTGAAAGTTTCCGTGTTCCTAGTGAGGTCTCTGTGACCTGGTTGTAGAGCAGGAAGAATTCAGTGTTCCTTCTCATTCTCTTCCTCCTCCTCCTCCCCTTCTTCTGTCTCCTCCAGGAAGCTCTCTTTCCCCCATTCCTTGAGCAAGGTGGGGAGGGGCTGAGCAAGACTGTACAGTCACGCTCCATACTATCTTTAAAAAATGAGAATAAATTTACATAGTAAGAGGAACCATTTGAAAGTGTGTCTCAGCTGCATTTAATGCATTCACACTATTGTGCAACTGTCATCTCTATCAGTTCTCCACACTTAGAATTACCCATAAAGAAACCCCCAAGTTGAGCTCATCTGTAGCCAGGCCTCTTCTCTTTCCAGTTCCTGTGACCCCTGGCTTGTGTTCTGCTTCCGTGGAGGTTCTGGATATTTTATATAAATGAACTCATACACTCTGTGGGCTCGTATGTCTGGCCTCTTTCCTGTAGTGTTATCTTTTTGAGATTCATTCACGTAGCAGGAGTCAGTATGCCGCTCCTCTTTTTGGCCCAGTGATTTTCTATTGTATGGATGTGCCACAGCCAGTGGGTCCATTTTCCCTTTTGGCTTTGTAAATAGTACTTCTGCAAGACCTTCGGCGGCTTCCTGGTACAAGGGTTGGGACATCTGGTGCCCATTGAGCCCTAAGCCCTAGGTTGAGCTCTTCTGTATGACAGTTTTACTGGGTTAGACAGGGAAGGTTAGGAGGCTCAAATCGAGAAGGGAACAGACCTTGAAGCTTGACATGCTCCCACCGCACGCTTATCTTCTCATTCCTCATCGTCTGCTTTAATTTCTGCCTAGAGGGACTAAGGGAGAGAAAAGTGTTGGTCTTGTCTCCAGTCTGCAGCATCTCTTTCCAGGCTTCCATTTGCCTCCTTGTGCTAGGGCACAGCTAGCAGCTCTGTGATCTTGGGTTGTGTTACCTGAGCAGTAGAGTCCTTATCTGTGGATGGAGATTCTTATTTTTGTTGCCACCACAACCACCTGGTCAGGCTGAGGACTTTCTGAAGGAGCCTGTGGAATGCTTACTGCTCTCGCTGTGGGGGAGGAGACTGATGTGGGGGTACTGCAGGGAGGAAAGTCTCTGCTCTTCCAGCAGGAGTAGCAGGAGCTGTAGTTGTTACCACGTTTAGCTGTCAACAGCTGAGAAGTTGTCCCCAGTGTCCCTTTCCTGTACTGACTTTAGTGTGCTGTTGACCGTGCAGTTAGAGGTTAAGGTGAAAGTCAGTTCACCTCACTTCATTGTGTGAACTAGGGTCACTTTGTTCTAATTAACAGGCAATGCAAAAGCAGGTGGTTGAATACTAAGTGGTGTTGCTTTCCCCTGACAAGGAGTCTGGTGGTAGAGGGTCTGTTGGTTGATTTAGCTCAAGATTCAAGGTGTGGTCATTCTTTTCCAGGAGCCATCAGTGGATATATTTTTCTTGAAAGTGTGGCTGCAGAAGCCCTGGGCGAGATGGACCCCCTGAAGTTCTCCACAGCAGCACAGTATTTTGCTTCATGCATCTCATTCTAGTACCCTTTGCAGAGTCTAGGTACACTTTTGATAGGAGGCAAGGATGAGAGGGAAAAGGTGGAGAGGGAGGTTGGCAGAGGTAACACCATGTGCTTTCGCAGTCACCACTGCTTCACCATGAGCTCCACAGAGACCCAGGCTGCCTTGTTTATGACACAGGGGCCTTTGGGAGGGTTGGGAGGAGAAACCTGGCCTAGTCTGTCTCAGAACAGAACACGCTCACCCTGCTTGATATTTGTCTTTTTCTTTTTTTACGATGGGAAAGGAGCATGCGGATATAATACCTTTTGTAATTAATTTTTAAATCTTCACTAATCCCTAGTGTATTTCTCTCCACTTAGGAGGTGGCATAGCTAGTGGGTATGTACAGGAACTCTGTAGTTTGAGCACTGGGTTCGAATCCAGGCCCTGCCACTCAGCCCCTTATTAACCAGTTGTTTGGAGGATTGAGTTCATGTTTGGGAGCATTTAGAGCAGAGTGCTCTGAATGTATTGAATTCAACACATTGAGCACAGGTACTCAGATCTTTGGGATTCCTTTTTTTCCAGCATGTGATTCTTGCATTGTGTCTGTGCCATTGACTTAAGGGACACAGGACACAGATCTAGAGGCACCATACTCTGCTTTTGCATGCACCCTTGTTTGACTTTCCTTACCACACTGCTCCCAGGCCAGGGGTACTCTTTACCTATCTCCCCAGGGCATGGCTGCCCCATCCTCTTTTCTGGGATAACGAGGCTATCTGCAGTAGCACTGATGCTTGAGAAGAGTTCACCTTGTAGGTGCTTCATACTGGCATGTATGTGATAGTGCCTTCTGCCTGGAGTTATTTTTAGACATGCTTCATTTCCCTACTTTCTAGCAAACAGCTGGAGGTAAGGATGTAGGTCTCTGATGGTTCCAGGTGGCCCTTAGATGAATGGATTCCAGGAGGGAGATAGCATGTAGATCCCAAGGAGAGATGAACCACGGGCAGGTGCTAAGACTCTACCATCCCAGATCGTGGAAGTTTTGTAGTTCAACACTGTTTTCAAGTACTAAGCAAAATATGCTTGCTTCTTTGTGCTAGCCATTGTGGACTCTGTATTTTCCTTCCTCTCTTGGGATTCATCATAGACTGTGTTGATGGACATATTGCCTGGCTTGAGGGGTAAGGGCTGCAGGCCCATCAGGTGAACTGAGAAAGTTTAAGCTTGAGAGACAAGGTAGTGAAGAGTTTGGGGGGACCTTGGGAATGCCTTTCCTCCTCATCAGCTAATTTGTTCTTTTCTGTGGGATTTATTGAGTGGCTACTGTGTGCACCGTGTTTCTGTTCATGTGGAGGAGACAGTGGCATTAGAGAGTGGGGTGGTGAATTTTCCTGGGTGGGTAGTGAAGACACTTCTGAAGGGGTGGCATTTTGGGTAGGCACTAGTAAGGAAGTACATTTTGGGGCTGCATGCTTTTGCAAGAGGGAATAACTGTGTAAAGGTTCTAAAAGGAAATCAGCCTCAAGAATGTGAGTGTCACCAAGATTAGAGGAGCCTGCTGGGCGGTTTAGGGTAGATTTTTATTTTAAGTATGTTGCAGGACATTTTTTTCTTCTTTTGATTATTTCTTTTTCACAATCACCGTACTTTGGAAATTCCAATTACCAAAAGCATGTATTTAAGAAACAATAGAACATACAACCTTGAATTACGTTAGGCTTTGGGGAAGTAATTTATGGTATGGATGGTAATGAATACCACTGAAGGAACTTCCTCTCCCCCAAAAAGGAAGATTAACATTGTCAACTAAATCTATGAGGTCTCCTATTTTACTCCTTCCCAAAGCTGCATACCAGATGATTAAAAAATGACTGCCCTCTACTGAAGAAGGTGAATTTTTGTATAGTGAAAGATTCCAAGCCCATTGACTTTCCATTTCAGGCATGGCTTCTCCAGTAGGCTGGCCCTGGACTTGGCTGTGGGGAAGGGCTGGCCCCATTTCCTTTTGTTCGGGCTCAGATGATCTTGAGTTTGCTTTTGCATCCTTCTGCCTCAGTTCATCGCATGGGGGCGGGAGGGAGCACTGGCTTGTGGAGCTGTGAGAAACACAGCCTCACGGCCTCCGTACAACCCGTTAATCTTTGGTAATTGACTCGTGCTTTCCCTGTATTTAAAGCCCCAAGACACCCTTCCCCTGGCCACCAGCCTTCCATGCACTCAGTACTCACACCCAATATTAAATCCTCAACTGCTGTGTTTCTGATTTGCATTTCCATGGCTGAATGAATCCGCTGACTTCCCTTTTCTTTTCCGTTACAGGTCCTGTGCGCAGGTGCGGGTGAGTACCTTTCTCCTTTCCATTCTTGTGTTGTTTGCTACTACCCCCTAGTGGACACAGAGCCAAATTAATGGCAAATGTGGAAATAAAATCACAGAAAAAATGCCTTAAAACCCACTGACTTTCCATTTTTCCTTAGAAATCACGAGAAGGCAGAAAAAAGGAAGTGAAAAGAAAATTCAGTTTATTGTTTAACAACTGCTATAAAAATTCTGTGTTTTCTAAGCTGAATGGCAGTGTAGCCCTATAGTCCCAGCTCCTTAAGAGGCTGTGTCAGGAGGTTGTCTTGAGCTGAGGAGGTTGAGAGCAGCCCGTGGGACATAGCGTAAACACCAGTTCATAAAGACATTGGGTGTTCTGTGATTTTCTTTTGGCAGCCTACACCCATGAGGGAGATAGATGGATTGAAACTGTAATACAGACTTTTCCTATTTCACGTGCTGTTATTCTGTAAGCACTTTCTTGTGTTGCTGTTTTACTACATTTAAAATAAGGTATTGTGGAATTGTAGGATTTCTTCAAAAGCAGAGAAAAATCTCTCCTATATTTTGATTGTGAGTGTCAGCCTGGGGAATGGGGCTGTAGCTCGTGGTTGGGTGCTTGATCAGCACATATGAAGTTCTGGGCTCCTTCCTTAGAAAAGTAAAGTAAAAACAAGAACAAAAACAAAATCCTTCCCCCTCTGCCCCCAGTGCTGTGTGGAGGACCGAGTTCCAGTTGTGGCTGGTTGCTGGTCCTTTCCTGGTCTGTAGGAGGACAAGATAAATAAGGACACTTTACTAATGATATGGTAATGATGGTTTATATAGTAAATACATCCAGCTGTTCCGAGATCAAGTCCTTTCTATTTCTGTAGAAGGATAATAGTAGTTAGCACTTTAAAAAAATGTACATTTTCAGAAAAAAAAAACCTGGTAGCTTGTATCCCTAAAATTCAGAAACAATTTTTTTCTTTACTGGAAAAAAAAATCCCCAAGCCTACAAATCATTTAGATAAAGTGATTAGATAGGTCTCATAGTGATAGACAAAGGGGGCAGACCTCGCCAAACACTTTTAATAAGTCAAATCTTGATTAATAACAGTAATTATGCCAAGCTTTTGCAAGCAATGGGGAACCCACACAGACAGTGCCTTTCCTGTGAAGCAGCCTAGCAGATAAGCTGGTAGGTAGCTGGAGCCACTGGTCTGCAGAGCTCTGGAGAATCCAACCTTTCTAGCACAGTCCAGCTCAATGGGTAGAGTGTTATCGAGTACTTAGTGACAGAGAGCAGAATCGCAGAGCTATTCTGAGCCCAAGCCCAAAGACTTTCCCTGGGAACTGAGGGCTCCTGGAGCCACTGGAAGGGCTCTGTGTTAGTGCTGGGGCTGTCATCATGCTGTATCATGTATATTTTATTTTTGTACAGTTCAGGAGCATTTCTTTGCACACAGGTGGCTGTCTTCTCCCCACATCCTCATGGGGCTGCCCCCAGCCTGTGTGCCTATGTACTAATCTGCTCTTCTTAGGAGGACACTGGTTTTATTGGGAGAGGCCTCACCCTCATGACCTCATTTGAACTTAACCCTTTGACACGCATTGTCCTTCAAGTACAGACACATTCGGAGGTACTGGTGCTGAGTACTTTAGTGTATAGATTTTGGGGATGACACAATTTAGCTCAAAATGTATAGGAAGTGGGATTTAGACCCAGCCCTCAGAATTGATTTCTGGATGTAGACCTGACCCATCTGTAGAACACCATCCCCCTCTGTGACAAGAAGCAAGGTGAGGAATTGAGGTGTTTTCAGTACATTCAGAAGGTTATGTCCTGACTACCTATAGTGCTGAAGTAAGAAAGAAGGTCTGAGTTCTAATTATAGTCTGTACCAGAGAGACCTAAGAGACACATCCAGGTATTTTCTCCAGTTGCTGTGAATACACATTCTTCTCCACTGGAGATGGAGCACTGTCTGGCACAGTCCTCTGTTAGACTACATAGTTCATCTTAGGAGTTTGAGAATTCTGAGGGCACCTCAAGTATCTCTCATAATCAAGGAAAACTAAAAATCAGTTAATAAGAACTTTGGAAACTTTACAGATTAAAAAAATAAATAAAACATTTGAGAAAAAAATGGACAGACCATATTTCAAAACATACGAGATATGGCGAAAAGCTGCTCTAGGAGGGAGGTTTATATTAATACATGACTTTGTCCGTTCCTCCATAAAAATCAGAAACCCAACTCACCACTACATTGACAACTTTCAGTGTAATCAAGTGAGATTCACCGCAGGGATTTAAGGATGCTTCAGCATATGCAAATGAGCATACGTGATACATTGTATTAATAGAGTGAAGGACAAATCCACAGTATTATTTTAATAAATGTAGGGGAAACATTTAGCAGCCCCTCCTCCCCCGTGACTGTCAGAATGTAGGAATCTTGTTTCCACATGTTGCTCAGATTCTCTGTACGAATAAAAAGAAGCCAGTTTCTAGTGTATCTTTTCCTTACTGAAAATGGTGCCGTGGCAGTCTTCCTGCAGGTGAGACAAGTCAGTGCAATGTGCGTGGACAGCACCTGGTCTGAGGCATTGCTGGCGACCCAGCAAGGGTGCTGCTGATTTTGCTGCTTCCTCTACCCTAGCTGTCCATCGTCATTGTCATTGATTGTAAATGGCAGTGCCCAGTGATATGTGAACTTGTCACTTTATAGAGGAAAGGCATGCCTGAAGGGGCCTCACAAGATTGTTCCTCAAGTGTTCCATTTCCCCTTGTTTCTCCTCCTCCCCTTTCTACGAGCTGCGTAAGTATTTGCATCTCCTCTGAGCAAGGAGAAGCACATCCCAGTTCAGGATGAGAATGCATCACCCGTGTTCCCCAGCACCTTGACAGTAAGGGCTTACCTTGTATTTGACTATTCCTGGGAATTTCTCCTCAATCTTGAACTTAACCAGGGTACGTTCACTTGTTAGCGCTACTGTGAGTAACCACACACCTTCCATTGGTTTGGGATCTTGGTATACTTGGCATTTATACTGAGGATGAAACTGATAATCTGAGAGTTGAGATGACTTTGAATAAAATTATATGGCCAGGACAAGTGGGATTGAGGTGTCTTACTTAATGTACTGATCTTGTCTGTTTTGTCACGATGGCTTAATAATAATCCTTCACAGTTGGTGTGGTATATTAGAATTACGATGGCTAGCTCCAAGTCACTCAGCCAATGGGTAGAATAAGTTTTTATAGGCAGTTTCCAAGACTTGTTTTGCATTTTAGATCTCTTTGTATCAGCCTGTGTCAAGATTTAATTCTATGTTCACCTCACAGCTGACATGGCCAATGTATGTTCTGTCTTCAGTTTCAAGAACACACACTTATGCATGAGCACATACATATCTGGATGTATTTTGTTTCAAGGAATCAAAGAGACAGATGAAGAGAAACAAAATTCAGTTCTGAAAAGTAGATATATAGGTGGTCTTTATCCTTACATTTATTACATGTAACCAATAAATCTTTCTTTCTTTTCTTTTTCTAACATTTAAATAGCACCCAGCCCTGTATTTGACATTGAAGCTGTTTTTGTCACACCAACCAGCGTTGGATTAACGTGGAAAAATAGTGATTCAGCTGCTTTAGAGTATACTTATAGAATAGAGACTAAGACGAGAACGATTGCGTATCAAAACCAAACATCATGTAACATCACAGGCTTAAGTCCAGCCACTTCCTATACATTCTTCATCACTCCGATAATTAATAATGGAACCAATGAGACCTCGGGAGAGCGCATGGACAAAAATATCACAACAGGTAAGGGGCATAGTAAACAGAGCTGGTGACGGTAGCAGCAGTGTCATGGAGAGGTAAGGTGAGTGTCTTTACCCACTTTGGAGCCCACGGGACAGGGCTCTGTGGAAGAGATCCTATCGGACACTGTGGAAATATTATTGTGTCCTCATAAAGCCTGAAGGCTAACGGTGAAAACTGTGATGTGGAGAAGTTACGTTTTGTCTAAGATCCCTTAGTACTGACATCAAGTGATAGGATTGGAACCTGGGGAGCCTGATTTCAGCTACCGGAGTATCATGATATCCACACAGCCACCAAGATCTATTACATCCTGTAGTTTGTTGGTGTTAAATTTTTTAATAATAAAGACAAAGAGAACAGTGGATGTAGCTTAGTGGTAGAGTTCTTGCCTAGTATGTATGAAACTCTAGTTCAAAACACACATACACACACATACACACACACATACACTATCACAGAGTCTCACACAGTCACACAGACAGACAGACAGACACACACTCCAACTTGGGCTGGAGAGATGGTTCAGTATGTAAAGAGTTCTCTGCACAAGTGTGAGGACCAGAGTTTGGATCCTCAGCACCCACATAGTAAATACTAGGTGGGTACAGGGGCCTCTCTGTAATCCAAGTTTAACAAAACCACCCAATAGAGCTGGAGAGCTGGCTCATTGGTTAAGAGCTCTGAATACTCTTCCAGAGGACCTGTGTTCAATTCCCAGCATCCATATAGGTGCTCATAGCTGACTGTAATTCCAGTTCCAGAGGACCTGACACCTTCACACAGACATACATGCAGGCAAAAAAACCAAAACAAAATGAAACAAAACAAAACACATCAATGTACATAAATTAAATTAAAACAACCAACACCAACAGTGATCTGATTTAGAAATCTTTGCATCTGAGGTATCTGATGTGAGAAGTCAGATCAAAAAGCTGATCAGTCATCTCACATCAGAGCTGGTGGAATCATTGGGGTAGTATCTTTGCAGTCAGCCTCCTGCAGACCTCAGGCAGGGTTGTCTGTCTGCAACGCCACCACCTATGCGTTTATGTACTTAAAGGAGCAGTTCTGCATTCGAGTCTCCTCATTGCACACTCCAGCAGTGTGTGCTTGAGTGAGTCATCCTGCCTTTCCAAGTCTCTCTGTTCTTACGTCACAAAGTAAAGTGAGGGATGCTGGGTGCGGTGGGGGCATGCTTCTAAATCTAATACTCACGAGGCAGCGGCCAAAAGATTTTTGCAAGTTTAACTAATCAAACAATAAAAAAGTTGTAAAAACTGAAAGGAATGTATGTTGTTTTAGTTGAAATGGTTTAATTTATATTACCACCAGGAAGGGCCTGGGCAAGTCTTTGAGAAAGCCTCCTTGGCATTGGAGTGTAAGGATGTCTCCTGGGTTGGAATGTCTGGGTATTATAAAATGATATTATTTGCATTATTTTGAACTGAAGCTTCTAGATTTAGAAAGTCACTTTTTTGATGCTTTATTTTCACTGTCTAAAATAAATAAAGTTAAATGGCATTGTGTAAAAGGGTATTTAAAAGAAGAATTTGAAATTCCTGTTAGGGGTTAATCTTGAACAATAACACAGAACATCAACAGTTTTGGTTTTAAAGTTTATTTCTTCTCATCTTTTTGAATAGTGTTTGTCTCTGCCCCTGTGATGTCCTGGGGATGTTTAGACTCTGATATGAATGAAATATTTTTAATGGGTCACTTTGAAGTGGCGGTGACCTAAGAAAGATGTCTGCAGATGCCTTGCTCACTAATAACCACTGTGTGTTTTTGAAACAGAGCCTTTGCCGGTGTCTGATCTTCGTGTTGCCTTCATGGGTGTGACACAGGTTGTTCTCATCTGGAGTGATGCAAAAGGCACCGCCTCCTACCGGATGCTTTTTCAAAGCCTTGGAAATCACCAAGAGTTGACCCCACACTTACCAGCCAATATTTCAGTCCTGAAGCTGGGGACTCGTAATACCTGGCATCTCCCAGAAGCAAATGAAACGCAGAATGACGACCAGGTTACAAAAGGTGTCTTGAATGAGTTACAAAATCATGTATCAGGTTTTGATTTTATCACTTACTAGTTTTATTTATTTATTTGTTTTTTCGAGATAGGGTTTCCCTGTTGTAACTCTAGTTATCCTGGAACTCACTCTGTAGACCAGGCTGGCCTTGAACTCACAGAGATCTGCCTGCCTCTGCCTCCCAAGTGCTGGGATCAAAAGTGTGCACCACCACTTCCTGGTTCCACTTACTGGTTTTACAAAGTACTGTTCATGTATTTGTGTAGGGCCTTAGAATTGCTGGAGGTCTTTCCCACCACAGTGTGGTCTGATCTCATATCCTTTTGAAGAAGGAAGAGGGCTCGTATTTTACAGGTGAATACAGGGCTCAGAATGGTGGTAGGGCTCAAAACATTTGGGTTTGGTTTATCTCAGGTGCACAGATAACAGGTGTTAACCTAAGGATGGCCACTAGAAACCAACCACGTCCATTGAGAAGAGGGATCCTTAGCAGGCAAACCCAGCAGGAGTGTTCTGTGTTTTTTTGGAGGAGGAGTCATTTGTAGACTGTAGCATTTTCAGTGGATTCCTCTGATAAATGTGAAATGAGGAAGGACAGAGACTTCATCTACATTTTACACCAAGGAAACAGAGATACAAATTGGTGTTAGGATCAGAAACCAGATGTGTGCTAAGACTGGAAGATAATTTATGGGAAGCTAGCCCTTCAAGAGAGGCCGCTTTGACCTCTTCTTCCTTCTTTGGTCTGTGCGTCAGGTTGGTTCTAAGAGAGGTCCCAACCACAGAGTTCAAGGAGAAATGGTTATGAGCTATTCTCATCTCATCCCCTGCTGTTCCTGCCCCTGTCTGGGGTGTAGTCCTTGGAAAACACTCCTGCATGGATTTACATTAGCAAAGGTAGAGTTACGGAGAGGTGTGTGGAGAACCATGCTGAGGTACAGAAGGTAACCTCCCAAAGAAAGGAGAATGGGTGAACACAGAAAATGTCAAAGAAAATGACAAAATATCTGTGGTGTTTCTGGAGTAATAGTACGAAGTGAAGTATCTGGTTCTTTTTGGGGAACTGGATCTTTCTCAGGAAGAGGCAGCAGACAGATATTTTTGGAATACCAACTGTGGGCCCTATTGGATGTGTTCTATGGGATGGGGTGGTAAAAGATGGGGAGTGTGTTCTTTTGTAGTTATTGTCTTTGCCTCCTGTGTTTGAAACAGATGTTGACCGCACCGAGGGAAGTCCAGTGGCTAACCTATCCTCACACGGGAGCTCTCCTGTCCCTGCAGACCCATCCTCTGTCCAGGCCCCCTCCTACACAGAGGTCTGGCTCACTGGGCTAACGCCTGACACTCGGTACAAGGTCACCATTTATCCCCAAGCAGCAGATGGCACAGAAGGACAGCCTGGGGTCGAAGAGTTTCTAACAAGTAGGTTGGACTTTGTGAAATGGCTTCAGCTTGAGTTTCCCCTACATAAGTTTTATTTTTATCTTTAAGATAGAATTCTATCTCTGAGTTTTTTTTTTTTTCCTCGCTTAGGAGCTAGTTCTTCCTGAGAAAGATTTTGGATAGAGCCGATGCACTGGGTTTCTCCTCTGTCCATGGCATATCTTTTGTGAAGCTCAGTAAGGCATTGAGGAGATGTGAAGAGGCTGGGTACTGCCCTACATCTGTCCAGCTGTATTAGCCAGAGAGTTTCTGTTCTTAGAATTCATATTGAATTTTCTATTGAGACACTTGTTGACATTCACATTGCTGTTGTTAGCTGTGATCCATAGGCACATGCACTCCATGAATTCAGTATTTTGAAACTTTAGGGATTGTGCTGATGATGGAGTAAGGAAATGTATGGTTCCTGGTCTTGGGGGCTTTCCATATGAATGTGGAGTTGAGATAACTGTGTGTGGGAACATGCACTTGGGTCTTTTGAGCTCAGGAACAGACACTGCAGCTTCATAGCTCTCAGGGACTCTGAGCACTGGCTTGGCGTGTCTTAACAGAAATATTTTGAAAGACTATCCTAGGTCAACAGACCTGAGGTAGTGAGAGTCAAGGCTGGAGGAGCCAGGCCAGAAAACAGGCTGGGCCACCCTAGATCTGGTGATGTCCTGCAGTGCAAAGTCCCCGGATAGATGTTGTCTATCTGCTTGCTGAAGGGCAGTGCTAGGTGAGGGAGCTGCTGTCCCCTCACTCTTATGTTGGTGACTAGCAGTTCTTCCTGCAAGAAGGTTGGATACTGTTTGGAAAGGTCTGCTGCACAGGTGGTATATGGCTACTGCCCATTCTGTTGTCCACTAAATACATTGGGAGGTGAGAACATGATTTTCACATGTAGTGTTGAGGGAAGGTCTCTTACATGGAGGATGGGAAGTCTCTCTGGAGGATGATAGGTCTTGGATAAATGGAGATGGGCTGGATGGGGAGTGGGGGAGGACACCAGGTGAGGAAATGTCCTGATCAGAAATACAGATGACAGACCTGGGGTGTGACGACAGCTTAGTGGGAGGGGGCTGGCAAGGAGGCTCACCTGAGGGGATTTGACAGATTTATGACTCCTTGTAAAAAAACACTTCTATCCAAATATTTATAAAAGATAGCATAGAACTACAAACCCCCTATCCTGAGGGGTGACTGGGTAAGACAGTGTTCAAAAGAATGACTGTGTGAGCAGCAGCAGATAGTTTAGAGCAGCAAGAAGCTCTAGACAGAGTTTAGCTAGGAAGGCCACCCAGGAGCCTAGGTTTTGGAAAATGGGGTGAGAGGGTACAGGAAAAGGAACGGACTTAGGGAACATCTTGAAGATGTAATTCTGGAAGGGTTACTATGATTTTCTAGAGAGATACTACATGTTTATTGAGAATTTTCTCTCTTTGAGTGGGAAAGGGAAGAAGGAGGGGTATACTTTAGAATTCTTGCTGGCAATGGCTGGTGAGGCTCTGTGACTTGTACAGGGCTGGAAAATGTGGGGAAGACACTGGCTACTGGCTGTGTCTGTACCTGTATCCATGCTGAAGGAGGATCTACTTGTGTCTTTCTTTTCTGCTCTTTTGGAAATGATGATGTGTGGGTATGAAGGAGAGAGGTTTCCCCTGGAACTACTGGTTGACCTCAGGATCCTCAGTGATCTGGTGACAGTGGGACATCGAGACTCTCTAAGGGAAACTTGTTTCTACAGGACAAGGAAAGTTGGCTGTAGAGACTGGGTTCCTCATAGGTGCTGTTATTGGTGGTAGGTTCTTCTATACACAAGAAGCTTGCATAAGAGGGTGGGTGGGTCCAGGACTGGTCCTTGTGTTCCTTACCAGGTCACCTGAGTTGAGTTCCTCCAGAGGAGGGGGCATCTTCCTGATTTGCTAAGAGGAGTCATGTAGTCAGAGTTTTGGATGCCTGCTTTTTAAAGAACTACGGGAAAAACTAAATTTTAGTAGCTGTATTGTAGACTGTTGGTTTGGATGCATACATATCCTGGGTTGAACTGTCCCAGGACTTGATATATATAGAAACTGTGTGTTCTTTGTATGCTGTTTGTGTTTTATACCTATGTGTTAGTTAGTTTTGGATGGTGTGACAAATTACCACAGACTGGACAGCTTCCATGACAAACATAATTTCATAGTTCCAGGGACTACAAGTGTGAAGTCAAGAGCTAGAGATGGTTGGTGTCCTGTTGTGGGCTCTTCCCAGTTGTAGACCTGTGTCCTTACATTACAGTATGAATAAATTGCTCATGGTGTTCTACCCACCCTCATGATTATCACCTTCCAAAAGCCCACCCTCAGTGCCATCAGCTTAGCAGTTAGGATTTTAACAGGGGAATTTGAGGTAAATATGAGGTAACACACACACATATACACACACAGACACAGACAAAGACACACACACACAGACACACACACACAGACACACACACACACACACACACACCCCATCTGGTATTTTTCAAGTGACTGGTTAGGTGGATCAAGGTTAAAGAAACTATCAGAGTATATTTAGGACTCCAACAAGTGGCTGGCAGAAACCTACCTCCAGAGCAGAAGTAAGGGAGGAGATAGTTTTTCTGAAGCCTGGTGAAAGCAGATGTGGGATATAAGACCAATCATTGCTCTGCCAGTCCACCCTCAGCATCCAGCTCTTGCCACTCATTGGTGCAGAGTGCTTACAGGCTGTGTGGAGTGCCCCCAGTGATATACTGTGCAGGGCTCAGCCTTCTGAGGCACAGGGCAGGCAGAAGAAAGACAGGATGGACTAGGAGAGTGGATAACTGGAGGACATCTAGTGTTCTCATGTTGTCTGTCTATAAGGTTAGGGTGGTTATCTCTGGCTCACAGGTGAGAAAGCAGCTCAGTGGCTTTCTGGTCTACCTGGCTGGGAAAGCCCAGATAGCCTTAAAGCCAGTGTGCTCTCTGTCTAAGTGTGCAACCTTTAATTCATGACATATAGTGTTTGTTCTGGGTGGATCTGTACTCAGAACTGTTTCTGTCTTGGCCCTCCCTGACAGCTGCATATATGAAAATCCATGGTATTGTTTGATCTGGAATCTATAGTATCTTCTAGGGTCTGTTCACACACTGAAAACAGAGCATCTGTGAGGTGCAGTTGACCAGGCTGTATCTTCACCGACGCCTGACTTTGGTGGTACCCACATATATTTCCAGCCATGGTGAACTGATGATGAGGGCAACCAATCCCTAACTGTGCGCCTAAGGACTGATGACAGGTCCTGATGATGCTCTCCACTTTTCTCATTCTGACTTGACCATTCTGGATATTTTTGCTCTTGTGTCCTCAAAGATTCCAGGCAAGTTTTTGACATTGAAGCTAAGAGCATCAGTGCCACCAGCATGATCCTGACCTGGAAAAGCAACTATAATGGGTCATCTTCTTCTTACACCTACAAGATACATGTGGCTGGGGGTACCGGTTCCATCAACCAAAATGTCAGTGAGACTCAGGCCATCATCCTTGGACTTAACTCCAGCACCTTGTATAACATCACAGTACATCCCTTCCTGGATCACATGGAAGGCACACCAGGCTTCCTCCAAGTGTATACTTGTAAGTTTACTCCTCGCTATGTGGCCTAGTTTGCTTTTCTATTGTCGTGGTAAACTTGTGATCAAAGAAACTTGAGGGAGAAAACAGTTTATTTCAGCTTACACTTCCAGGTAGCAGTCCGTCACTGAGGGAAGTCAGGGCAGGAGCTGAAGCAGAAGTCATGGAGGAACACTACTTATTGGCTAGCTTTCTGGCTCATGTTTAGCTAGTTGTCTTATATAACCCAGGCCCACCTGCCCAGATACAGTGTGCCTACAGTAGGCTGGGAATGCCCACATCAGTCATCAAGACCATTTCTCATTGACATGGCCATGGGCCAATCCAATCTGGGCAGTTACACAACTGGGGTTTCCTTTTCCCAGGTGACTCCAGGCTGTGTCAAGTTAACAGTAAAAACTAACCAACACATTATGGATTACCTTTCTTGTGGCTTCCTCTGTGCCAGGTCTAGATACAAGGCAAGGAATCTCTGTTCTGTCTTGAAGGAATGCCTAATACTCTACCCCAGAGCCTGAGACCTTACCTCCTGTTACTGCCTGTGGGTGGCTGGCATGGTATCTGTGCTCCTGTGGCCAAGTGATCTTTCTGTAGGCAGAAGTATCAGTTTTTGAAGGGGCTTGTACTTCAGTTGATGCTCTGGAGAAGAGCAAAAGGGAAAACAGGTCAGCGTTTCCTAAGGGTTGGCTACCCTATCTTCTGGAGATAGACATTACATTTTGAGACAAGCTTTTGCTGTGTACTTGGGCTGATCTCAAACTCCTGGGTGCTGATATTGTGGGCACATGGCACTGCTGACCTTGCCTGGAGATGGGGATTCTTCATCTAACCACTCACTGTCTTCCACAGTCCCTGGACCAGTTTCTGACTTTCGAGTGACAAATGTCAGCACAAGAGAAATTGGTTTGGCTTGGAGAAGCAATGATTCAGACTTATTTAGGATTGTTACCATGCAGGATGGAGGTAGGCAGGGTAGAAATTATACAACTGGAAACATGAGCTTTATCGTTGAAGACTTAAAGCCTGGAACCAGTTATCATTTTGAAATATTTCCACGAGGACCAAATGGGACTGAAGGGCCATCCAGCACAGTTGATGGTACAACTGGTAAGTTTCCTCACACTGACATTTCTTTCAGGAAACCAGCATAACTCATGGATGTCTTGTTTTCCAAATAGTATTTCCTTTTTATGAAAAAGAATCTTAAAATATTTCATGACTGCGGTGCATATGAACAATTCAAAAATAAAGTCAAGACTTGTTACAACAACCGAAAAAACCATCACATGTAAAACTATCAATAAGGCACCACATTGTGTGTGTGGAGGTCAGAGGATAACCTTTTGGAGTTGGTTCTTCCCTTCCATCCTGGGTTCTGGGGATTGAACTCAGATTGCCAGGTTGCGTGGCAAGTGTTTTTACCCACTGAGACACCTTGCCAGTTCCCTGACTCCCTTTTGAGATAGGGCCACATGTGGCTCTCCAACATTATGTGACTGAGGTTAGCCTTGAACTAATGCTAAATTAGAGTCACACGTTCCCATAGCCAGCTCTCCCTGATGCTATTTTAAGATGCATGCAAGCATATATGTTTACCTTTTATAAATCTTGATGTCTTTGTTCATGTGTAGTTTTATGATTTGCTCTCTCCTCACTTACCTGTTTATTATGAGTATTTCCCCCATCAGTGTGAGCTTTTTATTTATTTATTATTTATTTATATATTTACTTACTTATTTTTTTTAAACAGGTTTCACTGTGTAGCTCTGACTGGCCTGGAACTCATTGGCTTTGTAGACTAGGTTGGCTTTGAATTCACAGCAATCAGCTTGCTTCTGCTTCCCAAGTGTTAGATTAAAGGCATGTGCCAACATGTCTGGCAATGTTTATTTTATGGGATAATGTAAAATCAGCCTTGTATGTGTGGCCTATGAGTAGGTTCCTTGGAATGGGTGGCAGGAAGTGTGGAAGTAAGGCCCCAGATGCTTAGAGCTGCTGTCCATTATCGAGTAGCTGTCATCGTTACTTGGGACATAGTTGAACAGCATTAAAGGAAATCTTGGAAAAGAGTAACTAGTACCTTCTGATCTAGTTTTCCACTTTTGGGTATCTGTCAGAAAGGATTGAAAGCAGGGTCTCAAATAGCTGTTTGTATACCAATGTTCATTCAAGTAGTCCAAAGGGAGAAATCACCTAGTATCCATTGGTACACAAATAGACAAAGTATGGCTTTATCTGTAATCTATACAATAGAATATTCTTCTGCCATAAGGAGTGAAATCTTCATGTATGCTACAACATAGAGGCCCCTTGTAAATATGCAAAGTGAAATAAATCACACACAGATTATTTTATTTATTTTATTATTACGTTAGTGATGGGGTCTCACTATGCAGCCATAGCTGGCCTAGAACTCATTATGTAGAACAGCTTGTCTCAGATTTACAGAGATCCTCCTGCCTCTGCCTCCGGAATGCTGGAGTTAAAGGTGTGTGTCACCACACCCCCCAAAGACAAATGTTTATTCTTCCATTTTACAAAATGCCTAGAACAGGCAGGTTCATAGAGACAAGAGGAACTCGGGTGGAGGGAATAGGAAGGTAGTGTTTAATAGGTACAGGTTTTATGTTGAAAATGATGAAAACATTTTAAGTGTGACAATAATGTTTATATAATACCAGGGATATATTTAACACCGTCAAAATGCACATTGACAGATGATCAATGATAAATAGTTACGTTGTGTGTATTTATGCCAAAGGGGACGGGAACATATGTAACTCTTAACTATTCTTATTTGATTGAATCCCTTTCCTGTCTGCGTACACAGTCATACATTTTGTTCACAACATTATCTTAATTATATAACTAATTTATTTTATATTTGAATGTGTTACTCTGTATGTATAACAACATCTCCCCATTGTTAGCATGAGTTTCCTGCTTTCTGAGGAAGGTTTTGTCATGTAACCGTATCATGGTTTATACAGTTCTTCTTCACTTTTCGTCTGTTCCTCTTTGGCATGCCAGGAAGTTCCTATGAATGCACGTTCTTTTGAGAGAATGAAGAAAAACAAACAAATCGACACCTAACTTATTTACTTAGACAGGGTCATGCTGTGGAGCTGAAGCCAGCCTTGAACTTGAAATTCTCCTGCCTCAGCTTCATAGATGTTATTGGAATGATAGGTGTGCATCACACTCTACTTCAAACACACTCTTTGTTGAGATATAAGTATAGAAAGTGCACCAATGCTCAGCACATACTTGATGAATTGCCACAGGTCAAATGCATCAGAATCCTAGTTCAGAGTAAGAAATGGAACACAGGGGCTGGAGAAATGGCTAGCTGTTAAGAGCACAAAATGACCTCCCAGAGGACCTGGGTTTGATTTCCAGTACCTACCTGGATGCTCACAGCCATCTGTAACTCCAGGAGATCCGATGCCCTCTTTTTTTGGCCTTCATGGGTACCAGGCACACAGTTTGGCCTTTGTGAACTCACTCGAGATTTTTTTTTTTGGAGGCAGAGTTTCACTCTGCATCCCAGACTGACCCTGACTTCTAGTTCTACCTATCTCAGCCTCCTGAGTGGGTTACAGGTGTGCAGCGCCATGTCTGATCTCATCGGAGAGTTAGATAGCAAAGAGTCGGTTCTTTAGACAGACATTTTGAGATGAAGCTGTAATCATTCAGTACTTTCCTTCCTTTTCTCTGACCAGACCAAAGTGCTGTGATTGACATCCACGTGGTCAATGTTACCACCACCGAAATGAAGCTGGAGTGGCAGAATATAGACAGTACTTCTGGATATGTCTACTATGTAGTCCTAGAGTCTAAATATGGCCTTAACAAGACTACCAGTTCTGAGAAGTCAATCACACTGCATGGCCTCACCCCAGGCACCTTATATAACATCACGATCTCTCCAGAAGCGGATCAGGTTCAGGGCAACTCAAGCTCCATTGCCCATTACACACGTGAGTCTTGTGGGGAGAGGGTTGTCAGAAAGGGTGCTTCTTCCTGCCTCTCACATGGAGGAAGTACAGGAATGGATAGTTTCCCTATCCGTAGGGTAGATTATGCCTCTGGGTTTCAGGTTGATGTGGGAGCTACTTAACTTGAAAACATCAGCCTCAGCAAAGGCTCCTTTGTTCTCACGGGCACCATTGTTGGGGCCATGTGGACACAGAATTGTTCTTTGGAAGCAGAAAGTAACATCATTTGAGAATGAAGAATGTTGTAGTGCCTGCTATTGACTCCTCAGAAACATAGACTAGAGAGTTGCTGTCCTGCTGGCACTGAAGTTCCCTTCGGATGAGGATCTATCTCTTCCTGTGGCAGTGAAGGAGACGCTTCTCCAGCATTCAGATGGAATAGGTGGTGGAAATGTTAGGTTATTGTATGCTTTGCCTTCTTTACTAGTTAGATTCTAAAAGGAGGTTGGAAATTACAGCTTTCTCTCTCTCTCTGTCTCTCACTCTCTCTGTGTATGAGGTAAAGATATATATGCATATATACTATACGTGTATATAAAACTCAAATATTAAAAGAAGACTGAACATTTTAAATTCTTTTCAGATTCAATATGCATAATTTTGTGAATATCTTTTTGGGGAAGCAGTACATATTAATTATGTTAGTTCTTTCTTGAAGAAACCAGGCAGCTTTTGGATATAGTATATAAAACAGTTCTGTAATTCAAAGTGGTTCACTTTGCTTCTTTAATTTTAAACCAAGGGCCCAGCACTGTATCCCACATTGAAGTCAACACCAACACCACTGTGGCAGCCATCACGTGGAAGAACTTGGACGCAGCCTCTCCTGAGTATTCCTACTACCTTCTTATCCTGAGAGCTGAAGATGGCAGCAATGTAACTGAGAGAGTCACAGGCACTGGAATTACTTCTGTGATGGTCACTGAACTAACACCCGGCTCCTCTTACACAGTGAATATCTCTGCACTAGCTGGGAATGTTACAGCATCACTGGAACCTGGTTTGGAGTCATTCTGTATGGGTGAGTAGGGTCATGTTCCTAGTGGTCCCTGTTCTTCTCTTTGTGGTACTTACATGCAGGAAGCCTTCTCCAGCCTGTAGGATACTACTGTGTCTGCACTGGGCAACCATAGACATGGAGCAGTCCAAGATAGCCTGGCAGCTTATTCATGACATGTTGATGCTGTTGCCACTGCTTCATTCAACACATGCTTATTGAACACTTACTAGGTTAGGGAGATCCATTATCCTGGTGAATAAAACAGATAATAAGTAAAAGTAAGCAAGTAGTCAGGTGATGATTATGGCTAAGGAGAGGGAAAAGAAAAAACAAGGGAAGGAGGATATGGTACTCTTCTCTAGGATGTCATGTGAGGATGCCTTATGAAAAAGTTAAATGGAAAGGTGGCTGAGCAAAGATTTGAAGGAGTGAAGAGCCAAGCACGTGACTATCACAGGGATTTGGCCTCTGCATTATGGGTAGAGGAGCAGCTGGTGCAGAGGCCCCGAGGCTGGAGAGAACACTGTTGGAAATGTTAAAGGAAGCCAGGGTGATGGGGGTGGATCTTCAGGAACTGGACAGTGAGGTGCATAAGAGTTCAGAGCTTGGCCTCTGATCTTTTCCCAGGATATGGCTAAAGATCCCCATGGCTTTAGGTGACCCTTGCTTAGTTAGGTTGCATCCCAACAGGCCTACTTGCTTACTTTGAATGGTGTTGCTGGGGTCTCTGTTGCAATTGCAGCTTTAAGCAAAGGAAAAACCCGTGTGAGAGTGTATGGCTGGGATGAATGGTCCTGGGATGAATGTGTGGCTGGGAACTGAACTTGGGTCCTCTAGAAAAGCAGCAGGTGCTCTAACTGCTAAGCCATCTCTCCAGCTCTTCTTCCAAGAATCTTGTTTGGTGACTGACACTCATGTTTCATTAGACCCTCAGACAATCCTGCAGGGAACTTCAGGGCAATAAGGTTTATGACCCAAGGTAACATAGTCTGGATCACTGAGGTCAATCAACCTGTGCATCTTTCTCCATATCCATGCTATCTCCTCATCGTGCTGGGCCAGGTCCTCTGTTTCCTGCGAGCCTCACCTTGCCCCATACTTTGCTTTGCAGAACCTGCACCAGTGGCCGCCTTCTACTGTGAGGTGGTCCCCAAGGAGCCAGTTCTGGTTCTGAAGTGGGCCTGCCCCCCTGGCATGAATGCAGGCTTTGAGCTGGGAGTGAGGAATGGCGCTTGGAACAACACAAGAAGCCTGGAGAACTGCACTTCAAAGAATGATACAGAATGCAGGACAGAAGTCACATATTTGAATTTTTCTACCTCGTACAACATCAGCATTGCTACCTTGTCATGTGGAAAGATGGCAGCCCCTACCCAGAGCACCTGCACCACTGGCATCACAGGTGGGATCTGTGGCAGGGAGCTGCCTACCCCTGAGCAACTGGCCCAGCAGCTTGCAAGTGTAGCCCAAGAATCCTTTAGGGCGTTTACCTTTCCTCAAAGTATTTTATAAGCAGACTGCTTATCCGCCCCCTTCCCCGAAGCCACAGTCTACAGAAATCCAGCCCAAAACTACAGAGTAAGAGGGATGTGTGTTTCACACTCTGAGCAATTCTGTGTTCTGTGGCCTTACAGAATAGCTCCTTGCCATTTTCCCTTCCCTTCCGTTCCCTTCCCTTCTGTTCCCTTCCCTTCTGTTCCCTTCCCTTCCCTTCCCTTCCCTTCCCTTCCCTTCCCTTCCCTTCCCTTCCCTTCCCTTCCCTTCCCTTCCCTTCCCTTCCCTTCCCTTCCCTTCCCTTCCCTTCCCTTCCCTTCCCTTCCCTTCCCTTCCCTTCCCTTCCCTTCCCTTCCCTTCCCTTCCCTTCCCTTCCTTTCTCTTCCCTTCTCTTTTCTTTCTCCCCTCTCTCCCTCCTTTCTTTCTCTCTTTTTCTTTTTTGTTTGTAGGGAGTTCCCTTATTGTATTTAAGAAAGACACTTTTATAGAACTGTTCAAATACATACTAAGTCTAGACAGTAGGGTGAAACTCACGCTCCTGTTGGGTACTTGTCAGCACTTGGCCACTCAGCACATTTACTCCCCTCCTTCCTTCCCAATATCAGAAGGATGACTCTGAAACCCGGTTTTGATCAGTGCTTATTTGTATTTGTGAATATTCCACATAGATCGCTTCAAGATAAAGATTCTCTTTTTCTTTCAAGTATAGCCCTGTTAATATGACCACAATATTGATGGAAGAGGACTTAAAAGCATCAACGTTATTGTGTATTCAGTCAGGACTGAATACAGGGCTCATTTCCCTGAAATCTCTTGACAAGAGCCCAAGTTGCTTTAGGGGAAGAAAGGATCACATACATTCAGGACTCCTTCTAGTCAATCTTTATATTCATTCATTTTCTATCTCCCCCATCTCCCATGCCCTCCTTCTCATCCTGCTTGGGAAAAATTGATTTTATTTTGTCTATTCATTGCTCCATTGTCTTTGCCAAACTTGTGTTTTAGATCAACCAATGGTGTGGTGGTTGGTATATCTTTCTTTGTTTTTTTTTTTCGACTTTTGGGTAAATGTTCTTCAGGGCATAAGAATATTTCTGACAATTTCTAAAGAATTAGTGGCTGTTTTAAAAGGGCTTCTTACTTTAAGGACATGACTTGGAAAATGGTCGAGGTGTTTATAATCAGAGGCTCAGAATGGATGTGTGGACCTGAGTTTGAGTACAAGTTCTCCCATTTACCAGCCATGTTTCAGAACAGCTAAGAGTCTCAGTTGTAAAAAGGAGGAATAGTACTTAACCTTCCAGGACTGCTGTATTTCACATTACACATTGACCACTACACACATGGCTGCTCATGTGTACGATACAATCTGTGTATAGTACTATACTGTGTACTGTGTACTATACAATCTCAGGGGAAACAGTATGCATGGGGCTCCTTAAAGTTGTGTAGTACCCAATGGTACCCTCCCCCGTGGCATACCACTTTGTAGAACATAGTGGGAACAGTGAGCGTTTCATGTCCCCCTTTGTAGCTTCTCTTTTCATGGTTTCATCTCTATGTTTAAACTGCTAAAGAACAGAGAGCATGCTGGGTCTGTGCCTCCTGAGCTGAGCATAGGAGCTCATTGCAACTAGATATCTCTGGGTTGGGGTAGTAGCTCAGTTGGCAGAACACTTGCCTAGCATGCATACATTACATAAACTACGTGTGGTTTACCTAGCATTACATAAACTGCATGTGGTAGCACATACCTGTAATCCCAACACATGGAAGGTTGGATCAAAAGTTCAAGGTCATCCTTGGCTGTTATAGGGAGTTCAAAGTAGCTTGGGCTACAGGAAAACAAACAAAAAAAGAGGGGGATAAGCTGAACAGATAAGACCATACATTATTTACACAGTGGTTCTTACTTTTTAATCAGTAGCTTTATTTTGCAGATGAATATTTATAAATTTATGTTTAACACAAGTTACATTAAAAGCTACATTTTCTCTGGGTCAGGAAGTATTGAAAGGAAGGAGAGTTGGGGTAAAAGTCTTTGCTAGGGTTTTATTGCTTGCTTCCTATGTGTTGAGGATAGGAATGTGAAGGTGCATAAGTTTAGCATTTGAGAGGAGGAATGAGCAGGGACGGGTTTCCAGTGTTGCATCGGGTAAGCTACCATAGCATGCTGCTGCCAGTCTTAGGGTGGGAAGTATGAGATCCTCTCTGACTAGCTGAAAGCTGGAGAGCTGATGGTAAATGTGGGGGCATCTGTGGAGTCATTGTTATCCAAGCTTGTTCAGGATCCAGGTCTCTGCCCAGTACTGATTCTCTTCCTGCATCTTATCTGAGATGTTTTGGATGAGCTCTGCAGGCAGCTTCCTGTACAGCAGCAGATCTTCCTGGACAAGGCTAGATCTTCCTGGGCAGGGACAGGTCTTGTAGAAGGCATTTGAGCATGTTCTCTACCTGGTTGGTTTTTTTTTTCCCTTCTTTGGTTTTAAATGTGGGGTGATTGCTTTGTTTTGTGTTATTTTAGACCCACCTCCTCCAGATGGATCCCCTAATATTACATCTGTCAGTCACAATTCAGTAAAGGTCAAGTTCAGCAGTTTTGAGGCCAGCCATGGACCTATCAAAGCCTATGCCGTTGTTCTCACCACCGGGGAAGGTAAGGAAGGGTCAGCATGGGCTAACTCATGTGACATCCCTATCTTGGTTACTTTCTTATTGCTGTGATAAAACACCATGACCAAAGCAACTTATAAAAGAAAGTGTTAAACAGGTTACAGAATCACACGGTTAGAGTCTATGATGGTGGAGCAACGGCATGCTGATAGAAGTATTTGAGAGCCGGCATCATAATCCACAACTGTGAAGGGGGGGGGAGCAGGCGTGCGCTCCCCTCACTGATACTCACACTTGAAACCTCAAAGCCCAACCCCAGTGATATACCTCCTCTAGCAAGGCCACACCTCCTAAATCCTTCTCAAACAGTTCCACCAACTAGGAACCAGGTTTTGAAATATATGGGCCTATGGGGGCCATTCTCTTTTGAACTACCACTGGGAGTGATGCTGTAACCCTGAGATGCATCTGTGACATAAGTACATGCCTTTCTACATTGCAGCCTGTGCTTTGCACTGACAGGGAGGCCAGCTGTTTGTCTGATGCTCTAAAGGGTCAGATAGCAAGTAACTTGATCTTTCCTGTCTTTGCAGTCTCTATCACAACAATTTAGTGCCTTGGTGGTGGTGTAAAAACATGTATAGAAGATACATGAAGGAGGAGGGTGCTCACCCCCATGACCGTTTACACGCAGGTGGTGGCTGGATTTGGCTGGTAGGCCCTAACTAGCCAGCTTAGGATGACTTGATCTTGAAAGCAAGCACAAACAGATTGTACTTGCTAGGGGAACTCTGTGAAAGGCATCTTCTGGGCAAGAGAAGGGGGGCGTTTGAATGGTTTTCCTGGGGAGTAAGAAGAGAATGATCTGAGAGCATCTCTGGTAGCTTCGTGGGAGTGTTTTACCCAAACCAGGACTAGGGAGATAGCTCAATTGGTAAAGTTCCTGGTTTGCAAACATGAAGTCCAGAGTTCAATCCCTAGACCCTACATTAAAAAAGAACTATGCATTGTGACATGCCCTTGTAGTCCCAGTGCTGGGGAGGCAGAGATAGGAGGATCCCCTGGCTATAAAGCTAGTCAGCTTAGCTGGCTTGGTGAAATTCCAGGCTAGAGAGAAACCCTGACTTAAAAATAAAAAAAGGTAGAAGATACCTGAGGAATAGCATCTGAGGACACACATGCACCTGCACCCCCATGAACACACATAAACAAAATGTGGAGATTCTCTCTTTCTCTCCCTCCAACATGACTTTTAAAATTTGGGGTCTGTTTCTAAGCCCTTTGTATTGAATTTGTTTTCAACAAATTTCAAACTTGGTCCTACGCCGAGTGAAAAAGATCATTTTGCATGGTGACCAGCGAGCCAGCACCAGCGTGACACAGGAAAGACACAGGTCGTGGGCCAGGAGGTCAGAACTAGGAATCTGGCTTCACAGCGTGGGCAGTGTGGCCTTAGCTCTTTCTCTCTTTCTGCACCCTTGTTTCTCTTGCCTGAGAGTAGGGATAGTAAGCTTTTCTGAGAGCCTCACGATGAGACTCATGATGAGGTGTACGAAGGAGTCACCTGCTCCTAGAGCTGCTTGAGAGACAATGGCTCCTGGCATCATCAACTCAGTACCTGTGTCATTACTGCTGTTTGGGACACTTCAGTCTTCTGCTGTCACTCACGATTTGCCTTCTGTGCTCCTTTCTTAGCTGGCCAACCTTCTGCAGATGATTTGAAGTACACGTATGAAGATTTCAAACAGGGAGCCTCAGATACATATGTGACATACCTCATAAGAATAGAAGAGACGGGGCGCTCTCAGGGCTTGTCAGAAGTCTTGAAATACGAGATTGATGTGGGGAACCAATCCACCACCTTCGGCTATTACAACGGGAGGCTGGAACCTCTGGGCTCCTACCGGTAATATCCGGGTCCTTGCAGTTGGGTGCTGAGCCTCATGAATTTAAGGTTCTCCATACTATGATGGTAGACACACCCCAGCTACCTTATTTTCTCCTTTGTTCCCCCATAGGGCTTGCATTGCTGGCTTTACCAATATTACCTACAACCGTCAGAATGATGGACTCATCAATGGGGATGAGAGCTATGTGTCTTTCAGTCCATACTCAGAGGCCGTGTCCTTGCCTCAAGATCCAGGTAGAGGGCAATAAAAGTCCTGACATCAAAGCAGTGGGTTTCGCTCCTCAGGTCTGCAGAAGCCTGTTGTCCATGTACCTCTTGCAGGCCTTCAGGAGGGCGGAGGTGCCTGGTTTTCTCCTCTCAGAAGTTGACATGTCCTTTGGCTTTTTGGGTCAGCTTAGCTCCCCACTTTGGGTGCTTGGAAGAGCTGCTTCCTACTTCTTCTCTAAAACTAGTCATACTTCTAATCTGCAGATTGCTGAGCCCTTTGCTTCTAAGAGTCATTTGTGGGCCATGTGTCAGAAAACATGTGACTTAGTTTAAAGAGTCCTTGAATATTCACATTAGAAGGAGCCACAGGCATTGTCTTATCCGGCCTTGACTTAGAAATAAGGCCACTAAGGCCTAGAGATGGGATGTGCCCAGTGTTACACAGTAGCTTAAATGCAGGCTAGAAATTCTAGCCTTAGACTCTCTGTGAAGTGTCCCTCTGTGAAGTGTCCCTCCTACCCAGTATCATAGAGCCAGACATATGGAACCCACGGTAAGGATTCCCTTCCTCCAGGGTGGAGACACAGTACTTACTTCTGCTCATAGGTACCAGGAAAAACCACTGATATAGCTGACTCAGGCCCCCAAATTTGGAGCTACACTGAGACCCAGGGAGGGGTTGTGATATTCTCAGGAATGTCCTGCTAATGGTGGGCTAAGGGTGAAGAAACCAGCTCCTGAAAGCTGTTCTAATATTATGTCCAAAGATACTTAATGCTCCTCTGTGTACACCACACTCCTTTCTTCCTGAACTGTGTGTGGGTCCTAGGCTGGTTGTGGATGTAGCACATAGCCCTTTGTGAAATGCCTCTTTTGGGATCTTACTCAGGTGTCATCTTTGGAGCAGTGTTCGGATGTATCTTTGGTGCCCTGGCCATTGTGACTGTGGGAACCTTCATCTTCTGGAGAAAGAAAAGGTGATATTGCTTATTTAACCATCATGTGCTACTGTTTAAGGAGACTTTTTACTATAAGGAATTGCAAACATTTGGAAAAATCAGAATAGTTGAAAAAGCTTCTGTGTTCTGACAGTTTCACCATCTGGCCAATCTTACTTCCTCTATGGCTCCAATTGGGTGATTTGATTCTAAACCTCATCCCAGCCACCACACCAGAGCTACACCGCTGTGCAGGGTGCTACTTTCAAGCCAGGATCCTATCAGCGTGTTAAGAGTTTCATTTGATTTTAGAGTTGGCCAAGTTTGAGCTCAGGTTCCACTCTCGCCAGCTGTTGGAAGTGGCTTCATCCTTAACATCCTCCGCTGTAGTATGGGAATGAGTGCCCCATTCAACGGGTTGAGGAGTATTGGCAAATGTTTCACTCCCTGTCTTGTTATTTATTGTTTTCTGTGCACCCCCTCACGATGAAGTTAATTAGTGAAAATAGCAGCTTCATTTTGGGTGCTCTCTGCGAAGCTAGGTTCATTGCCTTCTGAGGCAGGTCTTAAAAGCCCTTATAGGGATGCAGAAGCAAGTGCTGGAAGCATGAAAGAGGAACTTGAACTTGTGCTGTGCACTTAGTGCCCTACTCTTGCCTGACTCTGGGAAGCCTGTGTGTCAGCTGGATTTTGATTACTGCCTGGTGCTTCTAGCTGGAAATTTCCACCTGGAACTAGGATTTCTTGACATTGCCATCGTGTGTGTGTCTGTGTGTGTGTGTAGTGGAGACAAAGTCTTGTGTATCCCAGACTATCTCAAATGTAGTGGAGGATGACCTTGAATTCCTGATCCTTTTGCCTCCATCTGCCAGTGCTGGAGTAACAGGCATGTGCTACCTAAGCCTGTTTTAACAAGAAAGTAATAGTTGCTTTACCAGCGCTGGAATGTTACCTTTCCCGCAGATAAATCAGACGCTATGGCTTTTCTTCATATCAATTAAATCTTTTGTGTTTTACTAAAAATATGAATCAGAACCTAGTTCAAAAGCAGGAATGTGAGCAGTTAAGTCCATAGAGGTTGACTGCGCAGGGAACCAGGCTCCAGTGGGAAGCTGGTGGGAAGATGGAGTTCAGAGTTAGTCAGAGCTACATAGTGGGACCTGTCTCAGTACAACAACAAATAAGCCACCACCAGAAACAAAAATTCAAACCCATGGTGGCAAAGAAAAGCATAATAATAAAAAATACTCACAAGAAGAGCAAAGAAAATAGGTAGCTTACTATTACAGAAAATCTTCTCTTAATCATTTTCATGTAATTATAAAGCTCACCCCTAGTCAAGTCCTGTTAGACACACTAATGCCTACTCTGCTTTGATCATGTAAGACCTGGTGGAGGGCTTCTTTTTGGCATAATTTTAGGTAGCTACCGGGTATTTACTAACACTTATTTAACCATTTTTCTGGATAGTTTAAATATTTCTGTCTACAGCTACATATCTTTGTACTTAGTCTTCAGGTATGCTCATGATTATTTCCCTAGGTTCAATTTCCAAGCAGGACAGTTACTGGGTCAGTGGGCACGCACGCTTTCCATGTTGCTACTTGCTGCCCAAAGCACCCAGTGGAGCTGAGCTGACAGTGCAGGTACTCACAGTGGCAGTAGTGGATCTGATTCCCTTTCATGGTTCCCTCTCCCTTTTCCTTTGCATTAATTTACACAAAGTCTTTTTCAAAAGCAAAGCATGGAATAAGGAATCTTGCTTTTGTGGTAAGGGAACACACACACACACACACACACACACACACACACACACACACACACGAAAATTCCTAAAAGTTGCTTGAATAGATTTTTGATTCTTTTTCAGTAATAAAAAAGAGTAGCTTTACAGATTTTAAGTTTGCATTTCCTGTTTGGCCTGTTAGGCTGAGTATTAGTAAGCTATATGTTGGGCTGGGCATTAGTGAGCAGACTTTATTGTCCTAGCTGAACCACTGCCTGGGAAGAAGGTGTCTGTGAATAGTGAGAGGTGGAGAAGCAGAATGAAGGTCTTTGTCTAACGGGCCTTTTTTCCCTCCTTTTAAAATAGGAAAGATGCCAAGAATAACGAAGTGTCCTTTTCTCAAATTAAGTAAGTCTTTTGCGTTACAAACTTACTTTAAGATTCTAAGTCCACCAGTCTGTTCAGTGACTATCTATAGCATTTTTTGGGGGGATAGAAATAGCTGCCGTTTTCCCTGATTGACAGATTGGCCACAGTCATCTGGAAGCTCCCACTGTTTTCTGTAAGGAGTCTTGTTTCCCCCATGTTCTTCAGTCTTACTAATAAAGAGGGTTCTCTGTATGTATCTTCTGCACCTGTGCATACAGGTTTGCATGCTCATGCATGCTCAGAGGTGGGATTACTCTTGTCACTCCTTGCTGTGTTTCCTTAAGCCAGGGTTTCTTGCTAAATTCAGAGCTCTGCTGGCGAGCTCTGCAAGCTTCAGCCATCCTCTAGTTTCTACCCCGGCCCAGCACTGGGGTTACGCGGTTACAGGTGACTGTGGCCACATTGCTTTTATATGTGGGTGCTGAGGATTGGAACTCAAGTCCTTAGACTTGAGCAGCAAGTGCTCTGACCCAGTGAGCTGCCTCCACAGTCCCCCCCGTAGATAATGGTCATGTTGTACAAGAGTGAGTGGATTATCAAGCGCAGAGGGAAGACATTTCTATCAAGTCGCAGATATGGTCCGTTAGGGCTGCGTTCCTGATTTGCATTTCAGTGTTTTTAGAGTATCATTACATGAATCTCTAACCCACGCATCCCACTATGCCTGGCTTTGTTCTTTTGAGTCGATGCTTACATCTGAAATGAGCACGTCTTTCTAATTCCTTATTTTGTTTCTTTTTCCTTTCTATGATGAAGACCTAAAAAGTGAGTAGCTTCATTATTTTTGTGTCTTTTATTTTTCTGTTTTGAGTGTGCGCTTAATGAAAATAAGTGAAATAGAAAAAAGCCAGCAAATTGTTCTCTTTTCCTAGATCCAAGTTAATCAGAGTGGAGAATTTCGAGGCCTACTTTAAGAAGCAGCAAGCTGACTCTAACTGTGGGTTTGCAGAGGAATATGAGGTACATGGTTGTAAATTGTGTTTTCTGTTGTTTTGCCTTACGTAAAGCTTCGGGTGGAGGCAGCTTAGAGGGGAGAGAAGATTGTGTTTGTCCCTCTGGGGCATCCTGCTGATGGCTAGGAAGCTAATGGGGACCTTCACTTCTGGTGGGATGTGTGTTTAATCTTGCGAATACCTGAAGATTGTTCAGAGATAGAAAGGGGTGACTGAAGCGAGGCTACCATTAACTAGAGCCATTAATGAGCCATGTGAGCAATAAAGAAGCCAGCCAGATTGGCCATTCAGAGGTCTGGGGCTTGTCAGCTGTGGGGTCAACACTGACTTGGGAGGATTATGGGAATCCTGGGTTAGTAGTCTCTTTGCCAGTCTCTTGCCTTGCAGGCTCTGCTACCTTCTGTGCCCCAAACTAGCCCAGGAACTGTCCTCACTCAGAAGGTGCATGCACGCCTGTCCCCAAATGCTGCCCCGATGTAGAGTCTGCTTTGTACTCCTAGAGTCCTGCCTGCAACTCATCACAATCCATCCTCAGTTCCAATGCTGGCTCCTCCCCAACTCCTCAGATTCCACAGGAGGACTCAGTCTCTACACTGCATTTGTCCTTATACTGCCTGGTTCCTTCTGTGGCCTGAGTGTCTCACTCTTACCAGGCTAGTGTCATGACTACTCCTCCCCTAGAAGGCAAGAGTCACCCTTTCCCTTCATTTTCACCACTGGTTTAGTTTCATAAGTGCTGCCCTGTCAAAGAACATAACCTGGGTGGCTGGAAACAATTTATTGTCTCACTGCTCTGGAGGCAAGAGGCTCAAAATCACAGTGTCAGCAGGATCTGCTCCCACTCAGCCTCTAGGGGAGAGCCGTCCATGCTTCTCCCAGCTTCTGGAATGCCCAGTTGTCCCTTCGTTTAGGGGAAGCATGGCTTCCACTGTCACCACCCTGAGGGGTTTCCTCTTGTGTGTCTGTGTCTCTGTACCCATATTATATCAGCATTACCCAGATTAGGCTAAGGACCCACCCTATTCCAGTGTGACTTCATTTTGACCTGATTTCATCTTCCATGGCCATATCCTGTAAGAACCTACTTATAGGTATTGGGGGTTATCTGCTCCGTTAGCAGTAGTTAAGCTATTCTGCCTCTGCATCCCCACCTTGCTCTACCACATGCTGTGCTCTGATCAACTATACAACTCACTTTGATTTCAGGATCTGAAGCTGATTGGGATAAGTCTACCTAAATATGCAGCTGAAATAGCCGAGAACAGAGGGAAGAATCGCTATAACAATGTCCTGCCCTGTGAGTGATTTTATTCCAGTCATCTTCCCTTTGTCTGTCACTGGCCATCACATCTTGAACAGTAGAGAGGTGGGGAACCAGTGGTACCTACTGGCTATCTCTACTACCATCCAGCACCAGATGCTTCCACAACCATTTACCTAGTATGAGCCTAGGTAAATGAAGAGATACTACATTTAGTTTAATCCTTACAACCTCGGCTTGTAGAGTAGGTAGTAGAATATTCATTTCACAGGTGAAGAAAGTGAGCCATCGTGTTAGATGACTTATTCAGAGTTGCACTCTTATTCTGGTTTATATTGTTCTGGATGAAAGGGGCAGCAGGAGGAACAGGTCTGGTGTCACATTCGCTGCTTGTCCAGATTTTTGACAACTAACAGTCACACAGAAGTCATTTCCTGCTTTTAAGAACTGCCAATGCTTGTACTTGTTGGTTGGTTTTGACTCTCAACTTGCTTCAGCCTAGATCACTTGGGAAGAAAGTCTTAGTGAGGAATTATCTAGATTGGGTTGGCCCATGGGACGTATTTGGGGGATGATTTTGGTTGTTAATTGACAGAAGAAGACCCAGCCCATTGTGGGCAATACCATTCTGTACACAGGGGGGTATGGACCAGAGGAGAAAGCTTGCTGAGAGAGCAAGCAAGCAGGGGCCCATGTTTGTTCTCTCTCTGCTCTTGATTGCGAACACAATGCTTTAAGTTCCTCTCGATGGATGTGATCTGGAATTGTAAGTCATGTAAATCCTCCTCTCTCCTATGCTGCTTTTAGTCTAGGTGTTTATCACAGCACTCACCCAATGAGGTGATCTCAAACTGAAATACAGAGGAAGAGCAGTAATGTAAATCTTCTACGTGAGATGTCTGAAGTGATCTTTTGTTGGTGTGGGAATTAGGACACAGAGAGGCGTGTCTGTGGATATGTGCTTTGACTGTCCTGAGGTGCTTTGTTTTGTGGATGGCTTTTTACACCAAGGATGTTGTCTTTTTACTTTGAAGCCATGCTTCTCTATTTGTATTTAAACTCAGTATTTTTTGGGTTGTGGGTTCTTTTTCTGTTTCTTCACCTTATCCTTGTCTCAGTGGGTCTTGAGAACAGTGCTTTTGAAACCACGCTTCAGGAGCTGCCTTGCCCTACCTTCTGAGACTTAACTCAGACCTTGGCAAGCTTCTGATCTGTAGTGAGGGCTGTGAACTTGATGCCTGGGTTTTGCTTTTATTGAGAAGACTTTCTCTGAGACACACCATCAGTACCGGGTTTAACATTGCTGTGCTGTTCACCCCAGGGAGGGTGAGGTAGTGGGTTCAGGTGGGGACAAGGTGTTGTCCGTGATGCTGCTGCATGGTTTATCCCGACTTGTGGGTCTCTCATTTATTTTCAGTTCTGGAGTTGGACAAGTTTACGTGTGTGCTTTCTAAATGAGAGTGATATTTAGGAAACACTAGACATTGGCATTTTAGATTTCTCCATTCATTGTGGTTTTGAGCATTCAGTTTAGTTTTAGATTTAGAGGTGTGTATATGTACGCACACACACACATGGAGGCCAGAGGTTAACATTGGGTTGTCTGCCTCAATTGCTCTCCATCTTTTTGTTTTTTAAATTGAAAATAATTTTTTATACAATATATTCTGATCAAACTTTTCCCTCCCTTCTCTCCCCACATCCTTCTCACCTTCCCACCCATCTGTTTTTGGAGACAGAGTACATTATTGAACCCAAATCTTGCTGGTTCAATTAGATTAGCTGGACATGGAGCCCTGAGGAGCCTCGTGTGTCCCCCTGTCCAGTGTACTGTGGGCACTAGGGGTTTGAACTCAGGCCCTTACATTTGAATGGCAAGCCCTTTACTCACAGCCATCTCCACAACTCCAAATTTAGAACTTTATCTGTCTGTCCGTTGGTCTGTCTGTCTGTCTATCTTTAATATATTGATTGTGTATATTTATGGGTATGGATGTGCCGTGCCATGTGTGTGGGAGTCAGATCTCTCCTTCCATCATGTGAGTCTTGGGGGTCAAACTCAGGTCATCAGGCTTGGCAGTAAGCACCTTTAATGTCTGAGCCATCTCATTGGCCTTATAACAACTTTTTAAGTCTGTGGGGAAAGGTTAACTTGGATGTCTTCTCTGCCATAGTAGAATAGGTTCTGGGTTTGAACTCTGTCAGCTGTTCTCCCAGATGGAAGGACTTGGAAATGTCATTCATCTCTGAAACTCCTGATTTCCTTATCTGAAAAAGTTTGTGGGATAGTTTTTGAGGCGTGAATGTGGTTGCTTAGCACCTGTCCTGCTCACAGCAGACACTCGAGGCAGCCAGGAGTAAAGGCTCGCTTAGTCCGAGAAGGTGGTGAGGACACGGGTTTGAATCCCAGTTCTCCTCGTCATGCAGCTACTGCACGCCACAGTCACACAGTGTCCGTGGTGATCAAATGAGGTCATGGATATAAAGGGTGAAGCAGTGTGTCAGCCGAGGGCTGCCAGTTTGTACTAAAATTTCCTGTGTGCGGCTTTCCTGAAACTTGCTCAGTGTGGATCTTTTCTTTTAATGCCACAGATGATATTTCTCGAGTCAAGCTCTCAGTCCAGACCCATTCGACAGATGACTACATCAACGCCAACTATATGCCTGTAAGTGCGTGAAGTGGCTGCTCTTACAGCCCCCGGGTGCATCGGAACCCGAGCATTTCTTTCTGTCTTTGATGATGACTGAGCTTTCTGTTTCTAGGGCTACCATTCCAAGAAAGATTTCATCGCCACACAAGGACCTTTACCCAACACTTTGAAAGATTTTTGGCGCATGGTTTGGGAGCAAAACGTATATGCCATTGTTATGTTGACCAAATGTGTGGAACAGGGAAGGGTAAGTATCTTTTGAAAACACATAAATTACTTTCTGTTGTGGTAGATGGTATTTTAAAATCCGTCTGTTTTTTTAAAAAGCACTCTTCTAAAATATTCATACTTCATTCAGAAAATGTTCTATATTTTTAGCTTTTAGAGAGAAGGTTTAAAAAATTTTTATTAATTTTGTGGGCTCATATTAATGTCTGTGATTGAATCTCTGTTGCTGGAGTTAGTGAACGATGGAAACAGGTTAGTTTCCTGCAGTGGGCCCTGCAGGCCTGGAGCAAGATACTGGAGACCACCCAGTTCTGTCTGTTGTCAGCTCTGTGCCTGTGAAGCCTGCCCGTCCTGTCTCTAATCAACCAGCTACTAAGTCTCTGATTTTCAAATTTATTTTTGACACTAAAAGCAAAATTTCAGACTTCTCCCCAGGTGAGTCCCAGCAGCCCCCTCTCTTCCTGTGTGGCCTGGAGCACTCCTGTCATTTCTGCCACAGATAAGCTCTCTTCTAGGAATAAAATTTCATATTTCCATAAGTAGATGTGAGACAGTTGAAAAGCACATGCTAAATTAAAAAATGTGTGCTGAAGAATGAGAGTTAATATTACTTCATGGAGAATTATTAATTACCGTTATTATTTAGTGCTGGGGATTGGACTTAGGGTCTTGGCCGAGGCCACTCTAAGCACATGCTCTACTGAAGAGCAATATCCCAGCTATTAGTGCCTTTTTGCCTCCTTCTTCTGAGACAGGGCTTTAGTCTTAGCCCAGGCCGAACTTGAACTTGCAGGAGTTCTCCTGCTTCAGCCTCCTAACTGCTGAGATTAAAGGCATGCACTTCTGTGCCTGGAATAAGATATTTTTCCTCCTCCCTCCCTTCTTTTTCAAGTAAGAGTACCTAAATCAGTGATTCCCACACCTCCTTGTCCCCCAGAGTCATCTTCAGGGTGTTTCTGCCTCAGTGCTCCTTGCTGAGAAGTCTGACAGCTCAGCGGTGTGGCAGCTGCTGATGGCCAGGTGTTCACCATGAGTGGTGCTGTCCTACGTGGCAGCATCATTCCTTAAATTCATTTTTATTATGTTGTGTGTAAGATGTGTATGTGTGTGACAGTGTACATGCTAAGTACATGCTAAGTATGTGGTCGAAGGTTAGCTTTCATGGGCTGTCTCCTGAAATGGGATCTGAGTGCTAGACCCAGGGCTTTAGGCTTTCACAGCAGGTGCTTTCACCCGCCAACCCACCTCACAAACCTGCATCGTTTCTCCTAAAGATTCATTTATATTATTTTGCATTATGAGTACATGTGTGTATCTGTGTCTGGATCAAAGAGAACCAGCCGAGGGACTGGGCAGTGCCCCATGTCAGTCTCATGACTTGTTCTTGCTCATGAGGCTTTGGTGATGGTGGCTCTGTGATCCCTGTGTTTTCATACAACCAAACCTGTGTTCTAGACCAAATGTGAGGAGTACTGGCCTTCCAAGCAGGATCAGGACTATGGAGACATAACTGTGGCGATAACCTCGGAAGTTGTTCTTCCGGAATGGACCATCAGAGACTTTGTGGTGCAAAATGTAAGTCAAGATTGATCTGGATTTTAATTTGGGAATGGTAGATGTAGCTTGAAAATAACTAATATTTGATTAGAAATTAAAAGGAACATATGTTCACTTTATTTTTTATTATCATTATTTATTTTTTTTATGGAATTAAAATGCCCACAGCTACGTGGGCTCTAAGGAGCCTCTAGCTCCTTGAGGGGACTTTGATGTCCTTCCTGAATAAAATGAGCCTTACGAGCATGGCTGTGTCAGTGACACCTTCCTTCCATCTCTAGGCAACCAGAGGCCTTTGGGGTCATCTGGGTGGGGCTGTGCATCGGGGGTGGGCACTTGCTGCTAGGAGCAGTTTACGTTAATTCTGTGATTCAGATTCCAGGGCATATGTCCTCTCTTTCCCCAAGAAGTTGCATCCAGTGAGATTATACAGACATTCTAGGAAGCTGAATTTCTGTTTCTTTTCTTTTCTTTTCTTTTCTTTTCTTTTCTTTTCTTTTCTTTTCTTTTCTTTTCTTTTCTTTTCTTTTCTTTTCTTTTCTTTTCTTTTCTTTTCTTTTCTTTTCTTTTCTTTTCTAAGAAGAGTGTTTGAAAGCAGAGAAAGTGCCCCGAGTCAACAGTGATATCTACCACTGAGCGTGCAAATGGGTTTAACATTTTCCAGTTCATATGGAGGGCCTAAAAATGTTCACTGATTTCGATCTCATGGGTTCAAGTTTGAGTCTCTGACATAAAGAAATAATCTGAAATTCAGGAATAGGCTCCTTAGTCATAGAGTGAAATCTCAGCGTTATTTTCAGAAGGAAATATTTAGAAGGGACGGCTCCTTTAAAAATAAGTTCTGTGTTTTCATTTCTCTTGGGTAAATGTCCAGTGTCTATTATTATTACATATTTTTTTGATAATTTCATACATGGTCACAGTACCCACCCCATCAGCATTGCCTGTGGTGGTTGAGCAATTTGGAAACCTCACGAGCAGCTAGATTTTGGAGAATGGATAATTGCACTCTGATTTATGTGCACACTGTATCATCAGCCAGCCTTTAGAGATACTGTGCGTGTAGGTGACATACAGCCAGCCCTTCTCACCTCCACTGCATTGTTTAGCTGTGAATTCAGCCAGCTTGGGATTGAATGTATTCAGAACAAAAATTGTGTTTGTGTTTAGCATGTACAATTAGCTCTATCATTCCTTAAGCCAACCAGTATAACAACTATTTAAATTATACTAGGTAATATAAATAGTTTAGAAGTATAGTCACATGTCATTGAATGACAGGAATGTTTTCTGAGTGTGTGTCTGTGTGAACATCATGGACTGTACTTTCACAAACCTGGATTGTATAGGTAACTATGAACCTGGGCTGTATAGTGTATACTGTATATATGTATATGACTGTGCCCAGGAGCGTGTGTGCAGGTTGCATGCACACCTGCCTGTATCGCTTTGGGAACCTGAGCATTCACCTGGGATTTTCCTGGGATCAATCCATGTGGAGCCCTGGGAGTGACTTTAATTACCATGCAAGGAGAAAAAGTTTTGAGATAGTGTCTTACTAGGTAGTCCAGGCTGGACTTAAACCCATGAACCTCTGCCTCAGCCTCAGTCTTGGAATCATAGGTTTGTATTGCCATAGCTTAGGGCATATACATGTAGATATGCATACACAAATGCATATATGTATTTGAGGTCCTCCTTTGGAGAGGCTTAGCACACACTGGCATGGACACCTAAATAAGTAAGGTCACAGTTGGTGAGAGCCCTTTGAAATGTATCATGCTTGTTTCTTCAGGCTTTGCCCATCTAAATTGACTGGCATGTGTATAATCCACAGTTGCCTCTGTTTAGAGTTCACTTTTGTAGAGGGGAATTGTATGTAGAGTTGGTGAAATAATTAAAAAAAAATGGTATTGCTCCTATTGTGTTTGTTTTCGAAACCCTACAGATTCTAGAGAGTTGATGTTCCCCACTGAAGCCTTTTCTTATTTTAGGATTCAGTATAGGCTTCCACATGGCATTTTCTAAAACAGTGTTTTGTAATTATGTGAATTGCATGCATACAGTTCCTTTTTATAGAATGAGAGCATTACAGATAGAGCTCTACTTTCTTTTGACTACCACCCGTAGCCTGAGCCTCTTGCCCCCTGCCCTCCCCCTGCTCCGGCCCTTGCGCCCCTGCTTCCTGCCTCTCCGCAGAACTACTCTCTGGAAGTTCTGCCTTCCACTGTTTCTTCGTGTCTCCTTTTCTTTTCCCTACTCTTCGCAGCTGGTTTCTTTTCTCAGTAAACCCTCCTGATATCATTTATGATGTTGGTTATCTGCGATGTGGCTTCCTAGTCCTAGTGTCCTCTCCCCTATTTCTCATATTTGAATAATGTATGTTTATTGCTTTTATAATGAATAAATGTTAATTTATTTAACATTTAACAGTGTTATTTTATGTATATATTTTATTTTATATATTTTATATATAAAATATATATGTATATTATATAAAAATTATATATAAAATATATATTTATATGTTATGTGTTATTTTACTTATATATATATATTATATATAATATATTTAACAGTGACGGAGATGCTCAGTGCCTAGCTGTGGGGCCGTGTGGTAAGGTCAGGTACAGACAGATGAGCACAGTTAAATCAAGGACAGGAAGGGACAAGACTGGCCCCGGGGCACACAGTTCTGGTAATTACAGGCACATACTTTGTCTGTTATAAGAGTGTCCACTGCCTCCTGCCTATCAGATGTTGGAGTAGCAGACTGCGTGTCTGTTTGTCTGTGTATGTGTGTTTTGTGTGTTCCTTTCTTAGGTCCTTATAGTTCCAAATATCTGCTTGGTGTTTGCTAGTTGTGCGTTAGCTCCACAGAACATCTGGAGAAGCCAGGAGTCACCAGGTGGTTCTTACTCAGCAGGTGCCGACTTCCTGACCACACTTAGGGAAATGACTGGGCTTTAAGGAGAGCTCCATTTCCAGGTGGGCTGTAGGATGGGGCTCATGAAGTTCTCAGGAGGAGCAGGTGATGGTGTTACCAGCTGGTAGCTGAGAACAAAAGTTATCTAAACTCAAAATTGAACTGGGTGTGTTGGCTACATATGGGGTGAGTGTCAGGTAGTCACTCCAGTGTTCTCTGAACCTCTGCTACACATCTTTAGTGGGGG